>CALSCE010010678.1:970195-996264 GCA_943593645.1 Bovichtus variegatus | reverse complement strand
ACACACACACACACACACACACACACACACACACACACACACACACCATTTTTGGCATCTTACTGAAACTTATAAGAAGGTAAATAGTACTGAAATAGAAATAGAGAGATAGAAGGAGAGATCAGAGAAATAGAGAAGAGGGCTCCACTCCATGTCTCTGGGGAGTGGTGGATCAACTGCTCTCGCTGTTTTAAACGTGGATCAACTGCTCTCGCAGTTTTAAACGTCACAAAGTTGTACAGCTGACAGCAAAACCCTCTATCTGCTCCAGAAATAATACAAATTTGCAGATGGACAAAAGTCAATTCTATATGGAAGTCACAATTATCCAAATCCAGGAACCGCTGTGACAGTTGTTGTTTCTACAAACGGAAGTAGGCAGGGTAGAGAGAAAAAAAATACTGGGAGAATCCCTGGTCCTGCTTTTGATGATCAAAATTTAAAGTTCATTTCTATTGATTTTTCGATTTAAAATCGTGACACCCCCCATATGAAATATGCCAGGGCCATGGAGGTAGAGCAAGACATCTTTCCATCCTTGCAAGGGACTTAGACTCCACATGATATGCAAGTCAAAATTGAATATTTTGTGTTATATATAGTACATGTATGATTTTGATATCTAAAATGTTTAATGTCATAAATAAACCTAATTTCCATCCGAAAATGCCACCAGTCACTTTAGTGTAGTCTCTCAAAGACACTAAAACAAAATTCCCTATGAGTCAGTCTGAACCAAGTCGGACGTGCGTCAAATATAATTTGGTAATACTCTTGAGAATATTTAGGAACTAAATGAGCAGAATCTGCCAAATAAACAATGAATGTCAACATGATCAGTTGCTTACTATAATCCTAATTTGAAAAGGGATTTTCCTCACTGCTGGATTTATGGGTATCAATTTACCAGTCATTACATATTACTCTTTGAGAAATATTTTAAAGAACAAAAAATTGAATGTAAAATATTTTTCTTCTGTACCTTAGGATGCCTTTCCTTTATGTCAAATGTAAAATCTCAAAACTTTAGTAGACCTTGCAAACATTAACCAATGTTATGCTATTAATAGTTTTCTATTTCTAAAACCAAGCACCAAGCTATATTTTGACAAATGTTTAGGGATAAGAACAGTTGATTATTCCAGCAAAATGTGAACAATTGCAAAAAATTTCATCATTGTAAATTAAATATGTTTGGGTTTTAGACAGTTGGTGGGATAAAACAAGCAATTTGAAGACGTCATCTTGAGCTCTGAGAAACAGCCCTTATTTCTACTCTGACGAAATGGTGTTTTGTGGGTGGTAGCATGCAATGTCTGCTCACCAAGAGTCACATCCTTGTGTGGTTGATCTGTGTCGTAAATCAACAGGAAGAGAGGATGAGGCTCCCAAGAGTGGTTCTTACATACCTTATATTCTGGCACTCTGTTCACACTGTGTACATTCAAATACATTTGTAACTAGCTGGGTAAGCAGTGATCACATGAGAAGCCTAAAGCATTATGTGAGACATGTTTTCTTATCATCTCAAACTCTAAAGCCAACAACAGTGGAGTCAACTGTCTGGTGTCATCCGACTGCTTCGACTAAGGGCATTATCATAATCATTATCATCAGAAATAAAGGATTTCGGATTTTGATAATTGATAATGCAGAATGGGAAGCCTTTTTTGAGACAAGTATGTTGTGCAGGACAGTATGCAGAATGAAATGGATGCATTGTGACACTTCATAACCACAGAGCCAAACGGTCAACACCAACTATGTGCATATGAGAATACATGCCAATATACTGAATCTCTACTGTGGACTATAATTCAGAGCATCTACTTCAGGCTCTATGTAGCCACTATAGTTTAGAGGCTGGGTCTTTAACAGGGGGTCCGTGACTCCTAGGGGGTCCTCAGAGTTACTCTGGGGGAGGGGGGTTCGAAATTACTGTTCGATAATGTTTTGAAAGCCGTTTTAAAAAATATATTATTATTATGTCTGAAAATACACATTACGGTTACCCAACATATTATTAGCAAAGATAAATCCGCCTGTTCGTAAAAAACTATAAAAATCATGTGAGCTAGATAACTTATAACCATCTATAATGACAAATCAGTTAGCTACGTATCATTATTTAATAGCTCAGAATGCATCATGCTCACATGCACCGATGAGACTAGTATACTTGGGAACATAAGACAAACAGGTGAATACATTGCATGTCACCTGATGAATTAGACTGGCTGAAATTCTTATTCGAAATGTGGGTCCACATGTGTATGTTACCTTCATGAGTGGAATGATTTTTTTTTGCTTTCTTCTTAAAATGCCTACCAAGTTTTATGTAATCGACACGTGGGTATCCTCACTTGGTCATGTAATGGCATTTACAATCAATAACTGTCAAAAAAAATAGAGCAAAGACAGGATTTGTAAATGCTTGGTTAAAAGACATCAGACACATATCATTCTTAGTTCAGCAGGTCACAATCACAACATGTTTTGATAATCAAAACAACAAAAGGCCAAGTTGGACCAGACGCATCCGTTGGAGTGCGCTAGCTGTTATCTTCATTTAATTACAGGTGTGTGTGTCACAAATACATTTACATCTAAACATACACTTATATTCAAGTGCAAGTAGTATTTGGTAGTTATCGCAACTAAGATATAACTATTATAGCAGGGTGTACTATACAATGCCCACCTCGAGTGTCTGTGGCCCCAGCAACATTTCTTTAATGCCTAGCCAAGCAACAAAAAAACAGCAGGCCAGGGCTATAGCATGAGAATCCAAACCTCAGTCTGAGATTACAAGACGAAACGTGCCTCCTTCACACCAACCAGCACAGATCTGGATAAGGATGGGACACCACGACCTGCTAGGAAACACCAGGACAACAAATGCTCAAACTTGGCCAATAGCTTAGTAATTGTTGGTCCACTTTCCACCTTACTGGTTTCACCATTGGAATTGAAGCTTATCTAAGGCTAGGTAAATAAATAAAAAACATCTTTAAATCATTAAAATGCTGCCCCAAAAGCCCTATTCTAGTTATTATTTGCAAAAATGGCTGGCAAAACCAACTTTTGGCTGCCAATTAAAATTCCACAACAATTAGCTGATGCTGAATTTCCATCCTGGCCCTCAACACAGTGCTGAATTCAGCTTTTGATTATGACTGGCTTAAAAGAAACAGTGAATTTGTGGCCTGTGGCCCAGTAATTTTGGGTATACGTGTGACAGCTAGTTCTTAAAAGTGGGACAGCAGACAGCTACTGTATGTTAAAGCTGCATTAGCAGTGTAAGGAAAACATCAAATAACAGATGTCACACCCTGGTAAAAAACTTGTTTTTTCGGAGAAAAAAAAAAACTTTCTTTGGGCATTTCATGTGCCATAACTTACTATGCGAGTAGAGGGAAAAACTGAGTATATCGGCTACTGTGGCATAATTTAGTAATAAATAGCAGTTAGTGTTTGAGAGAGTTACTTCTTAAATACCCAGCAACAGGCAACTATGCTTGCAGCAGCTGCTCTAGCCCGACTGGCAGCGCCTCTGAGTCAGCCTGTTCGTGTCCCTAAGGACCATAACATACAGGCAAATTCTCTAGCAAATATACAATACATGACACAGACTACATTTGAAGTTAGTGTTGATGTATAGCATGAATTAACACTTAGGCTAACAAAAGGTAAAAAAAAAATAAAATATTTGCATCACATGCAGAATCTTTCACCTCAAATACAATGTTGCTGAAGACAGCACACCCATCTCCATCTCCTCATACAGCTACTACATGAGTTTGTGCAAACTAAGCATGAAATGCATGTGCTGAACAGTTAACACTTCAGTGTTTCATGTACAGTATCTGACAAACTAGTACAGCTCTCTGCACAATCTAATTTTTTCCACTAGACAAAAGTGAACTGCTGTTGAGTTCACTTCCCCTAAAAATTCAAACATTCAGATGAGGAACAATACTAGGTTATAAATTGTGTTATGATTAGACTGTATAATAATGTATGCTTGTATACTATGCACATACCTTATAGCAATTGGCCAATTAAGACAAATAGTGTTGAAACACACATAGCTTCTCTGGAGCATCTTAAACAAGAAACACTGGTCCTTCCCCTGTTCCCACAAGACAGGTGCATTATGGGAAGTGCATTTACATTCTACTCATTTAATGTCAAAACCATAGGTGAAACATGTGCACCAAATAAAAAGGGCAATCATGTTTTGGCATAATTGCCAGAGTGGCAACTAAGACATACTCTGATGTTTCCATTTTACAACATTGAGGGACAACACATAATCGTCAGAATCTATTTAGCAAATGTTGTACGTAATGTATGTGAGGCATGGAAAATGAGGGGTGAAAGTTGCTTGGGCTAGCAAACAAGGTCTGTTGCTGGGGAAATAGAAAATAAGGTCAAAGGTTAAACCAAACTTAGGACTGATCTTAACCCAGTATCTTCTTTAATTATGAGAGGTTATTTAAAAACCTATGCAGCGTTTTACACTTATATTTGTAACAGCAAGAATAGTTGTTACCTAATGTTAGTGCTTGCAAGCCAGCCACTTCACAGGGGCAACAACAAATAGTTTGGCGGGATACAGTGGATGGAAACCTGCGTTGTTTTTAGTGTCCAGTTGTGGGATTCCTACAACAGAAGCTACCGCTTTGACTTCAGTAAAGTGGAGGAGAAAGCTTATTTTATAGCTGAAGATAGTTGTAAAAGAACATCGATTGCTTTTATCCTGACTTAACGTTATTTGACTCGGCAGTATCGTTAGCAGCAATGTGTAGAAAACACGGTTATAAAACTTGCAATTTTCTCAAAGTCCAATTAGTAGATTTCAAGAGAGCATACACTAATAAACACAAACGTTGGAAATGACTTGTTTCGTCTTTCAGTAGGTAGCTGTTGTTTGCCTACTGAACTTGTCATGACTGTTGCAAGTCAGACCGATGACGGCAGCGTTACAAAGCCCTGAAAAATGTCCCCACAAATGTTGGTTAACTTGCCGTTTGCGTTTGCACAGAGTAAACAGAGTTGCCACAAACCAGAGTATGCGTAGCTAACGGTTAGCTTGCTAGCCAAAACAGGGCCTTTCTTGGCACCAAACTGGCAAGCTCACAACAAGAATAGCTGGCTGGTTTGTTAATGCTAGCAAGCTAGCTATCGTTAGCTAGCTAGCTAGGTTCTCCGAAACAAAACGGGTTCGGGCCTGTAATTTTGCCACGGTGTTTAGGCGCATATAATTCATATGACATCGTGTTCTTATCCTTGCATGAACTCAAAGCATTAGTCATTATCATAATGATTTGTGGAGGGGATTCATGTCAGTGGCTTTGCGATGAAAAAGACAACTGAAAGGGCTGAAAATGGGAAGTCAACACTTACCTAGCTTTACTTTCTACGCCATCTTGGATCCACTTGTCAGACCATCGCAAAGCATAGTGGGATGTACTGATCTGAAGGTTGAGAGGACTGGCGTGTGTGAGTGCGTGTGTGTGTGTGGCCTCTGGTGGCAGGGATAGTCCTTGTCCAAAAAGCGTTTGTCTTAAAATGCTTTTGATTGAATGCTTTTCAAACATATAACTTAGGGTTACTATTTATTATTTATTCCAATAATAAATACTTCTTCTCTAATTCATTGAGAATGTGAAATTGTAGAATTGCCCATATTCTGTATAGCTGGGGCAATACAGAAGCCACTTCATTTGTACTTATTAACTTGTTTATTTCTATAAAAGGCATAAAAAACACAAATGTGACATTTTGATGTGAACACACATCGGCCCACAGCTACTTGGGTTTTGTTGGCAAGAGAACAAAAAAAAAAAAAGAGGCAATATATCTTGGGGCCAAACCTTGTTTTGGTTTCTGATTCAAAACATGCGAAACAACAAAAGGGTAAATTATACTTTTGACCGTCTGCTTTTGTTATTGGGGGATTCTCATCCATCCAATCATCATCAGGCTTTTTAAACTCTATATGGAATGCCATCAGCAGTGTATTGTATTTTATTTTATTTTAGCACAACTGAAGAGTTTATGGTAGAGCCGCTCAAATGCTGAGGCCGACATTGCCCTAAATGCTCCATGCAGTTTAAAAGTACCAAATATTCCGATAATAACTAACTAAATAGTAAGAACATATTTCAGAGCAAGGAAGAGGAGAATCAGTAAGGCTGTAACAAATGTTAAGCAATGTACAGCCTGTTGTCAATGAAACTATAATGACTCATTAAGCAAGGTTAAAGTATGTGAGGAATTACAGATTTCCAAAAACAATGGAGATTCAAGCTGCATGCTAATTTCACACATAATGTGAATCACAGTCCATTTTCAAAGAAATTGTTGCTCTAAAATGTACATTTTTAATACAAGCGGATGTGGCTGACCATTCGAAAGAGCAAGTGAGGACAGTTTAAATAGATTTATGACAAGTCAGGTGTAACTAATAACATTGATGATCGCTTTGTTCCCAAGGTAAGAACATACACAACACCAGGCTCTGGAACTGGCCACCTAATTGAAATATATAGACATCATTAATGTTATTAATTGCTCCTGTGCTACAAAAAAAGTCTCTAAAACCTAGAAAAAAAATCGATCAAAAGCCATTTTATTTAAGTTTCTAGTTCAACGTATGCAGAGATAGGTGAGTCCCAAAAACTACTTTGCCACCTAAAAAGTGCCAAAAAAAAAAAAAGTTGCTATTATTTCTCAGCAATTACAGTACAGTTACAATACAACAGAATAGATCAAATGGTAGTTGGTCTGTCCAAAGGTGTGCCATCACAGCTGTAAAAAAAAAAAAAAAAAAGGACTTTTTTCACATTTGCAAATAAGGTTTCCTGTTGACCACATTTTTTGTCATGGCAACAACTTGCTCACTCAGACAAAGATAGGTCAAGCTATGGATGTGATTTCCTGCCTGATCGCTGTAGATCCATCGCCTCCTCATCTGTGTAATGGTCGAGTGAAAGGCACTGTGCCGTATTTCCTTTCCCAGAGCAGAAGATGCTGCTTCTGTTGGGGGTGAACTCCGAGACATTTTGATGGTGAGGCGACATCAGTGAACCGTGAGACAGTAACTCTCGTATTGATGTCATCTAGACAATTTCTTTAAAAAACACTGCAAGTTTGGGGTTTTCTATGTAAATCAGAATTGTTTGATTTTTTTTGTTTCACTAAAACATGACAGCTTCAATGCTTGATATATTGATTTTACAAATGGAAGCATCTGCACTTCCCTCACTCACATTTATTAATTTTTCCGTTAGTTTGCCACCTGTCTTTAGTATGTAGTCAAAGTGTCCTACAGATTACACACTATAATTCCACAAACCTGTAAACTGTTTGTGTGGCTGTGGCTCAGGAGGTGGAGTGTTCATCCACCAGTCAGAGGGTTGGTGGTTCAATCCCCGGCCTCAGCATATTAACCAAGATACTGAACACAAAACTGCTCCTGTTGGCCATTGCTGTGTGTAAATGCTTATCACCAAGCACATGGCACCTTGTACAGTTGTGTGTGAATGCTGACATGCTTTGAGTGATTGCAAAGACCTTTTTACTGTTTAACAGTCAGTTACAGTGGGCGCTCCTTAATACTTAATGAACTGCCATAGGACAGAGAGGCTGAGATCTGAGCTACAAACACACCAAAATTACAAGACAATATACAAATTGAGATGGTAGAATAGCTTTGCTGTACTTGAATCGTTGCTAAAATGCAACATTTGTTTAAACTTTGACCAGGGATTTTGATCGCAGGGGAATTTCTAAGGTGGATGGAGAAAACAAAACATTTTTTCTCTCGTTGTACGTGGCTTAACAACAATCGGCTAAACTAAGCGACGCAGCATCAGTACCATTCTGAAACTTTTCTTCGATTCAAAGTAAGTTTGACATTACTGCCATTCTGCTTGTACTTTTATACAGAACAAACTCAACATTTGTCATATTAAAATGTACGCCCATCAGGTTAAGCACTGCATAAAACCTACATACAAACTGTTAAGCAAATGTGAAGAGTTTATTGTTTACATTGCTAAGGACACATTTAAAAGAGTTTACAGCCATATTTCAATATAGCAATACATTTTAAACTAGCATTTATAAAGGGAAGCATATTTAGAGATCCAGTCACTGACAGAGGGATGCAAAGAAGGGAGGTGCTCATGTATTTATTGTCAAGGTTTTACTGGACAGTAAAAAAAATGAACAAAGTCGGGGTGCTGTGCATGTTCTGCAGATTTATCTCCAATTATATGACATTGTAATAACGCTGCATTCACAGTCCGCCAATATACTGTATATTCAAAAACATTCCCACAGGAGGAAAAAACAAAGAAACAAAACATGAACCAAAACATAAAATAATGCCCGATGTTGTGGTTTCACTGCAGGTTGTGGATCATCTCCTCCTTGGCAATGAGATGCGTGGTCTTGTTGACCAGAGACATGAGAGAGTTGAGTTTGTGCGACCAGTCGTTGAGCAGGTCGTTGGGGTCTTTAGGCCTCTGAAAGTTGATGATGCCTGCCAGCCGGTCGACCTTGGCATAGATGGTCTTGTTTACAACTAGGCTGGAGAGGAACTCCTCGGATTCCTGACAAAATAGACAGACATTATGTTACCCTTTCTATAATAATAATGAAAAAAAAAAATCAATGAAAACATTTTCACCCTGGACTATCTGATCCATAACTGCACTAACAACTTAAAAAGTAGATTTTGCATTTCATTTTGCACCTACTTGCACTATGTCCACCTTTACACGTATACAAGTACAATACAAACGTTTCCCAAAGTTATTGTTTATAAGTATTGTATAGTCATCGATAAGTCATCTTTTTTTTTATTTAGAAAAAAAAGCTCTTTGTCTTTAATAAGATGCTGGGAAAGTAACATTTTCCAACGAGATTAATAAAGTACTCTAACCTTCAAAATGTTTCTTGATAATTATTTTCTTTCCAAAAGCAACTACTTAATGCAAGTCATATTGGCTGAATTAAGATAACTGTTGCTTACGTCAATAGAGAGGTCAAGGAGTCCAGCCATCCTCTTCATTGTGATTCTGGTGTAATATTTGGCCATTATTCTGATGTTCTGGGGGGGAAAAGGGAGATTTTCATTAATATACATATCTGCAGCATAATTTGATATGATAATTATAATCAGGTTAGAACAGAGGTGCACATCAGCACGCAGAAAAATATATTCAGGAGTAAAAAAAAAAACATCCATTGCCAATCCAATCTGAGTGTACTTTGATATTGCACATAACAGTCAGCCAGTTTAGCTTTAATATCACAGCAATCATTTTTTTCCCCGGTTTTCTTGCATTGCACTTCTACGGCTCTCGGGTAATTTTATCCCATTTAGTCCACTTTCAGTTATATCCACTTAGATTAATCAATAGCCGTTTGACCTTAAACCCCTTAACCCTATACCTTTAAATCAAGAGACGTTTAAAAACAGACAGTTCTACTTGGACTGTCAATGTGTTGCCTCACTTTTAACCATTAATGCTCATCAATCTAACTCACAATGTCCCTAAATTCTTGCCCAGCCATACAAAAAAATAAATAAAATAGGGACAGTTTTATAACATCCATTGCAACTTCCATGGCCAACATTTATCCCGATGAGATGCTGCCAGCCTAGTTTGGGACAGCAAGGCAGGTGAGATGCTCTAGATGTCTCCCTGCTGCCAGGCAGCAACACGTCCTCATTTCATCCATCTGAATATGTGTGTGTGTGTGTGTGTGTGTGTGTGTTCCAAATGAGACGAGCCTACACTCGACCGAGGGACTTACATGCTCCACCACTCTGTTCTTCAGGTCCTTCCACCTTTTCTCCGCGTCTTCTGAATAAGAGAAGACGTCTGTGGCGGGGCTGTCAGTTGAGCCCTCTCTCAGCTCCTTCCCGTAATCCTCCACCAGGGAGGCCCAGCGCATCAGCTCCATCGTTGTGAACTGTTTGAGAAGGTCCCTAGGAATAGGAGGAGGAACATAGTGAGCATTCCCCGGTTTTCATACCGAGCTGTAGAGTGTATGCATGCGATGACAGTGTACGTGAACGCTGCTATGATCATTAACAGTAGGGAAACACACAACAGCCTCTGAAAAAATAAAAAATAAACATTAAAAACTATACTAAAATGTTAAAGAGGTGTTGCACAATAGACCAAATAAAGGTTTGCAGAAAAGTTAGGTCGTCTGCAGTCTCTCTACATGTGCTATATACATTATTTGCGTGTGGAAATTCCTTTGCTTGCCACAACACGTTCTGTGCGTTTTTTTTTGTGGTGAGGAGGCAGAGGAGCACAAAGTGCGTCTTACTTGTATTTCGGGATTTCTTCCAGTTTCTTGTCCTCACTGATTCTGTGCACGAGGTCTGACTGCTCGTTGTCGTAAGGGGCAAGAATCACGTACAGCACCACACTCTTCAGGGCCTGAAATTCAAACGCATACATTGTTAGTTTATTTTAGCAACAACCAAAGTAAAGTTTTGAAACAGATATATTGTTATCATTGCAACCTATGCGGTGATCGTCATTGGTAATAGAAAATAGCATTGACCAAAAGCATGTTAACATCCTGGGTATGTACAGTTACACTCTCATTAACTAAATGTATACGTTTAACTCTAGGATATATGAAACTGTGGCCTTGAGAGAAAGCCTGTGTACCTGTTGCCACTTGCTGCTGTCCTCCAAGATGCAGGGGGTGTCATAGATGGCCCGGTAGTGTTTGCAGATAGACAGGTAGGAGCCCTCGTGCTGGTCTACCTGAATCATCAGGTTGTAGTACTTCAGCTTGGACTCCTGAGTTGTTAATTAGACAAAAGGGAAACTTCAGTGTTCAGTTACCAACCTGCTCAGATCAGATCCACCGAAACTGACTCAACCGCTTCCAAAACCGTGTTGTAAAAGCAAACACACGGGCTAGTCACCAAATGCTAATCATCATCAGTGGTCATCAAGCCAACGCGAGCAAACTACTGCATTATTTTGTTAACGCTCAATTCCTGGTCTCTTCCTCTTACCTCGGTGCCCTCCTCTTGGAAGAATTTGGTGTTTATCTTCTTGCTGATGATCTGGGTGCGAATGTAATCTTTGACAGCAATGCAAAGTCTCATCTGTTCCAAGATAAACTCCACCTTCTCCTTTTTCTCCATGGAGCCATATGTCTCCACCTGAGCCGGGGAAAAAAATTATTCTGAGCACTTTCCAAACAGCAGGCCATGAAACTTTACAGTCACTTAGTTGGTGTATTTTCCCCCTATAGAAATTTGGTGACAAAAATACCCCCCCCCCCAACAATGAATTTCTTACAAACGTCCTAAAACATAGATGTGTCCCCATTTGTGCCCACAACAACTGTACAGATTTTTCTTCATCCTAAAAAAAAAATTAAGAAAATGAAGGCCATCCGTCTCTTACCTGCAGCTCCTGAAGAATGGAAGCTGCCTCTTTGACCTCGCCGCTTTGCTCCTTGATATTGGCCAAGGTCTTAGTCAGCCTGGCTCGCTCAATCTCTACATAGATCTGTGAGGAGGACATGATTAATGTATTAGTGAGGGTGAGCGGGCTTATGTCTTGAGAGGAATTGTCATCTATCCGTCTCCAAAATCTACCCTTTATATACCTGACCACATTTGCATCCACTTCCATGTAAATTAGGATATAAAAAAAAAAAAAAAAAACATCATTGCCTTAGTCATAGTTAACCTGCGACTTTCAAGCTTCCCCCGTGTAGCACAGACTGGCGTGCAGTACTTTATTTGACAGCTTCTTGAATCTACCCAACTCTCCTTCTGTCTCTAATATACCGTTCTGCTTTAACATAAACACAATCCAGACCTTGCCAGCAGTCACGGTGCGAAGTGTGTCGATGAGTCTCAGCTTGATGGGTTGATCAGTCACAGTATCCACATACTTGTAACATTCTTGCACCATCTTGGCAACAGCCTGATAAGACAGATAGCAAAACAAAAGAAGATTTAGTCGTCATTAGAGCTTGACAAGGTAAATCATGTTTGTTACTTGTCTAATTTCTGCTTATAGTTACTTTCCACAGGAAAAAAGTGTATTTGCCATTCAGGGGAGATTATTTCAAAACAGGAATCCAAGGCTTCAAAATATATGACAGTGTACAAGGTGTGATCAATATCTTGACGGCAGACAACAGTGTTCTTCATATGGTAATTTGATTAGTCAGTAGTGCCAATGGAAGGATTCATTTTGGGACAGAAAACATGTATTTTCAGACTATATGTTTGGACACAACTGGTAGAAAAGAGCCATCAGGGGAAAACAAGTCTCTGACCTGTTTCAGCTGACTCCTCCTTTTGGTGAGCAACATGATGTTTTCATTCAGAGCATCCCAGTCCTTGGCTTCATAACACATCTGGACCACAGCCACAAGGATTCTGGAGGTGGACAACATGTCTGATGCCTGAGCAGGGGTTGAAGGCAGATAAGTAAAAACAAGGACCGACAAATACACAAAATAACACATAAATTAATGACTTATTTTATTAACTCTACTAGTCTTTAAAACATTCCCTATTTGTACATAAAAATGAGGCAGGCTTGGTAAATTATTGTGTTTTGGGATGGGCTGAAAAATAACGCCAACTCGTATAAAGAATTGTCAATGTATGACATAAATATATGGGATTAAATCTCCCAGATGTTGGACCACCCACAGTGAAAGGAAAGAAAACAGGTTGTACTAATAACGTTACTGTTCACGTACCGTTCTGGTTTGCTTCTCCAATGACAACAAGCTCTCAATTGCCTCCTGCAGCTTGCCCTCCTGCAACAGAAAAATACACAAGCTTAGCGTTAGAAACACTTATTACTTGGGCCGGATCTTAACTTTAGTTTTTGGACTTACACAACATTAGAAAGGCATTGTGTCGGGCTAGCCAGTTAGCTTAAGATGTTGCCAATGACTAACGTTAGACCGCTAAGACTATTCACGTTAGCATGCTAGCGAGCCTGATAATAAAATGGTAAGTAAAATATGTGAACGTTAAAAAATACATCCAACATTTATGAGTAACTTACACTCATTATATTAGTTATAAGAAGTTTCCGGGAGGTGCTAAAAAAAAAAAGTCGATGTTAGCTTGGATGCTAACGCACTGACTGATGCACCATGACTCAGCCGGGGCTGGCCTCTTTCACACTTACTTTAGCCATTTTTTCACATTCCGGGAGACGCTGGTCTACAGTTGAACTGTAGTCAACCTCCATTTTCACAATCTTCCCATCGGATCTTTCAGATCGTTCCTCAGACATCTTTGCGGTGTTCAGGTTAGGATAATGTACGGGAATTTTCTTTTCTTGTGACCAAACTCAGCCTAGCACTATTTTGCTTGTCAAAGCAACGAAAGGGGTAGGTGACCAATCAGAGGAGAGAGCCAGACAGCTGTCCGACGCGCCTGAAGGACCCAGTGAGGACCTCCCAGGACATTTCAGGCAGGCGTTATAAAAGCCTACTTTTATATTTGGACCGAAGGCATAGAGATTTGACCGAGGTTTGTTTGCTTTGTCAGTCTATTTATACATTATGTAAATGTTTCATAATGAAATACCTCTTTATAAAACAACGATAAACCACACGACTAGTGTCGTTCCTTGAAGTTAACGGCTACAGTAAATACATAGATCGATAGATAAATAAACTATATCATAATTCTGAACTAAAATGGTAGGAAATAATCTAGATACAACATAGGCTACGTAACTTTTTGGTTACCTATTCAATGGACTCAAAATCACCTTGTTTTCTCCTTGGCTACTTTAAAATGGAGAAGAATGGTGATGTCTCTGATTTTGCCATAGTTATGAGGTTGTATTAGCCTACGTGTTATGAATGCACTTTAATGATGGCAAGTATTTTAATAATGACTGGTAGAAGACACAGTTTGACAGCGTTTTTTAGACATTAAGTTTAATGTTATATCTAAGTTGTCACAACTGGACTTAATAACGATTGGCATGGCTCCCTAAGGAGCTACTTTAATCCTTCTATTCAGGGGTTCATTTTAATTTAAATTAGTTTTTTTCTTTAACTCAATGCCAAACTAAATGAGTCTATATTTAGATGACAATTACAAGAGGTAGGCTACCTTTTTATTATTCGAGATGGACACACTATTCTCTTTGACGTAACTAATCATAATCGTATTTGCAAGCATATAAAATGACAAGAAAAAGAAGCCAAAACAAAAACCCTGACAGATATCAGAAGATTCTGTCCTCCTTATACCACAGACATAGCTTTGGTACAGGAGTTAACGTGATTTGGAATGTCCTGAATGTCTTTTCCTGCCCGTATACCTACAACAACAACAACAACCACAACAAAACATACTCAACCATTGGGTGGGATATTGTCACTTTGACAGTTTTACATTCCGTATTAATTTAACCGTAGTAATAATGGAGGCAATTATTATGAGGACGAGACGGAGGATGCTTTTTGTCAGTTGAGAGCTTTTAGTTCATATGTATGACTCCAATGGAATCAACAACTAGATGTTAGAGTCATTTTTGCAAAAATGGTAGTGATTATGATGAAGGAGGAAAGCCACACTGGGGACGGTGACAGTGATAACACAAACACATTTGAAAAGTATAACAACTGTCCTGCAGTCATCCATCAAATGGCCAGGGTGAATGAAGCACTTCGTGAATGGACACGTCAATATGAATGATCACAGAGTGCACTGACCACAGCCCACCACTAGGTGTCTCTTCAATGTCTGCGTTATGCAGGCTCAGCATAGACCTTGGAGGCCTAATAAACTGAACATGACTCTGATTCACTGAGAGGAATATCCAATATGGAACAAGAACTCTGATTGCTTTGAGCCCCCATCTGTGACTGCTCAAACATCAGGAGGGGCTCAGCTGAAGAGGACTGATGAAAGCCTCAAACGGGCGTTCAGACAACGTCGGGGGGCGCTGGAAGCAATATTTTTGAAAGGGGGGCGTTTATGTGTTTTTGGGGGGCATTTGTTTTATAGCAGTCTTTCTCGAAGAGTGGTCACCACAGGTGGTCCGTGAGTGACCCCTAGTGGTCCGTGAGTATATTGGTAAAATGTCACATTTTAAATTAATATATTATAAGTTTAAAAGTGTTTCTCAAACTGTTTAAATACGACTAGTATATAGTGTAGCATAGATGTCGCATACCTACGTAGCTACGTGGGTTCGTTTTACGATCTCAAAAAATATTTCATGAAATATTTTCATGAAAAAAGCTTGGATGTGAAAAAAACCTTAATTTTCAGAAGTAAGTTGCGGCTCTGTTCGTTCGGACATAAACTCAGTAATAAATGTAGTCTACGTTTCATATGATGTGTAAAATCTATCAGCATTTCCCGTTTAGATCGCATATGAATGAAATGCTTGTAGAATCCGTAGTTGTATTTGTATTGTTGATTTAATGTGTGAACGAGCGATGTAGAGAAGGTCACATGAAGCTCAATATTAGCCTGTCATTTGTAATATAATGTTGGAGTGGTAAGCAACTTTGTGTGTTTTTAGACTTTTATTTAATTTTTTTTATTTAGCTAATAATAAGAAATAATATAAGAATTGAAATACACAATTAATATAATCAATATGTAATCTAAATAATAATAATAATCGTAATATTAATACAAACTGAATAATAATCAACATTAAAATTCAGGGGAGACAATTAGCCTACATTTTATTTGATGGGGGGCGGAAAGGGACCTGGGTAATTCGATAGGGGGGCGCTGGCCCAAAAAAGGTTGAGAAACAATGATGTAGACAGACCCTCCTTCCCAACACAGCACACACAGCTAAAAAGTGGGACATTTGGCTTTTTCAGAGCTTACAGATTTGTTTGGTATTATTGACGCGACACAGCAGCTCAGGTGACATCAGGCTTTAATCTGCTTTCTAATCAACACTGAATTTATTGAAATAGTTAGGTCATCATTAGCTCATGGCTAGCCGGTTCAGAGATACCGCTCACATGAGAGCCTGTCACTGTCCCATGGTCCTTAAGCTTCAGGGTTTTATGTGAACACAGACCATGAGAAATGAGATACAGGCCTGGTATTTTTGAAAAAGTGGTTCTGTGTGTTATGCGTCGTATAAAACTGAATAAAAACTTTGTTTGATCGCATGGCCAGATACCATCATGTCTCGAGGACACGTCTTACATTTATTGAAGACATGTCTATGAAATGAATGGAAAGATGTCATATGATGTCTTTGTAATACTAATGATGTCCAAGAACCTCTCAGCTGCTTGGGTTTTTCCTTTCTGTCCTTTTTTCCAAATTGTTTACTTGCTATTTCAAGAATCTGCAGTGTATTTTGGCGTATACTAACACGCACTTGCAACTAAAGGACTGTAAGAGCTCTGGTAAACATAGCTCTTTATTTACATTATTTACATGAAGTAGAACAACTGCCTTTAATTTAATTTGATTTAATTTAACTGGCAACTTTATTGTCTCTTCCTTTATAAGATACATACACTTTTAGATGATGTTTTTAGTCAAATGTGTCATTTAGTCTTGTAGTTCACTACTAGTATTACAAACATACAACTAGTCAAATCTATGAAGATATTTATTTTGTTGCATCTATTCATTTAATTACTCTGTAAATCATTTCTACAAGTAAAGGCGGTAATATATCCCAGAGTCGGAGTGACTGCTTTACAGAGCTGCTCACACATTATTTTGGAGATTAAGTGGGGAGTTTAAATTCAAATGCTGTTTCAGAGGGTTTGCCACCCTGCATGAATATATTTCTGGGGGAAACGCTGAATGCGCACTGACAGCGCAAAATACTGTTTGTCAGCATCTTAAATACAGAAATATGAGCATGAATTTTGCTGTGAGTGTAGAACCAAATGCATCGCAGGTGTCAGCAATACAACCCCTGCCTTGATTAAAAGTGACTGTTTATTAATGCGTTTACATTGTTTCTCTCTATTTTTGTCAAGACAAGCTCGCTTCAAATAAGTAAGTGTGACTAATTCTGTTCATGAGAGTGCGGTCATCACACATACAGGCTTATCTCACTTGTCTCTCAGCTGTGCTTATAAGTACTTATTTGACCTAGCAGGCAACTATGTGTCTCATTCCTTGGACAGTAAGGATTTAAGACTTTGTTTACCAGGTAAAATCCCAAACTAAAGAAAACCCCAAAGTGCTGAAAGGCATATTACTTTCGACCAGGACGTGAGAGCAGCAGGTGGGAAATAGGTAGGAAGAATAAAATCTTTGATTTGTCACCTTGATATGACAGACTTAAATAAAGCTAAAGTGCAGTAGCATACATAAGTAGTTATTACCTACATGTTTCTGTTGTAGTGCCTCTGCATGCTTCTCCACATTGCACGGTTTAATAGATTTAAAATGAAACATATGACATTTAAGTGCATTTTAAGCCTAATTTGATGACAGATATAAATATATCTCATCATATGTAATATTCGCTTGCAGATACTTTGCATTATATGACGAACTGCTGTCTGTGGTTTTTTTTTCGGAGCCTTTTTGACTTCTGTCTGATCTGCAGCATTGACTGAGGTCAGACGGCCTGACAAGAACTATGTCGGCCTACGTGTGTGTGAGGCGGAAAGAAAGAGGGGTGACGGGTGAGACAGATGTAGAGGGTGCAGCAGTGAGCTGATGTTTCCTGAGCTGTGGTTGAATTGATCTGTTCCCTGCAAGTAGCCAACGCGTCGTATTTCAGCGGGCCGTGCAGAGGAAGGAAAGGGGGGCATGGGGCTGCTGTTAACCGCTTAAATTCTTTCCGATGCCTCAGCAAGCTGCTTTTACAAGTAGAAGAAGAAGAACCGGATAAAGCGGAGAGCCTGTTCCGTCTGCCGTCCTTCCAACTTTGACAAACAACAACCTTAAAATGTGAATTTATAAAAGGAGGGCGGTCTCATGGAACTCCCCTTTGAAAAGCACATATTTTCTTTATCAGCAAATTGGATTTGTATTTGTAGCGGTACAGAGAATAGACCCGTGTACAGCTAGCCGGCATGAGGCAATGTCACCTCCGGTCAAACACTTTTCAAAATATACGTCTTAGTGAAAAATTACTGAAAAAAAGCCAGTCAATTATTAGACGAATATTTAAAAAATATACATATTTCAAAAAAGTGTTTTAGATATATATATATATATATATATAGAGAGAGATAGAGAGAGAGACAGAGCTAGATAGATAGAGAGAGAGAGATAGATAGATAGATAGATAGATAGATAGATAGATAGATGGATGGATGGATGGATGGATGGATGGATGGATGGATGGATGGATGGATGGATGGATGGATGGATGGATGGATGGATGGATGGATGGATAGATAGATAGATAGATAGATCAGGGGTCCCCAACCTCTGGGCCGCGGACCAGTACCGGGCCGTGTATCATTTGGTTCCGGGCCGCAGAGAAAGAATAAAACTTTTTTCTTGAAACTGGTCCGTGGGGAAAAAAGGTTGGGGACGGCTAAAATGGATAGATTATTAAAGACAAAGATAAAAAAGCAAAAAGTAAACAAATAACGAGCAAAGTAAACTATATAATACTCATCAACAATATACAATACTCAATACTTCTAAACTAAAATAAAAAATGGGAAGTGGGTATATCATATACAGACGAAGAAGACTGAAAATGCGCTTTGTTTAAAAGTAGAAGTACAATTGTAAACCTGCATATTATTTGACATATTTTAAACTGCAACAGGAAATATACGTTTTTAACTTCAGAAAGCGGTTAGATGCAATGCAATGCACTGTATGCTTGGTTAGTTTATCACGCCTGAGAAGATGCAATTTAGAAATTGATGTGAATTTCATAGCTACTCAATGAAAGTGAGAAAAAATGAGTTCATTTTATTTATTTATTTTAAGGAGCATACATCATGTGAGCACAATATAAACCAAAATGACAAAGCACCTAAAACTAGATTTAGGAGGGCATCTTTATCTGGGGGCAGGTGTCCGCTTCAGTTCATAATCCAGCCTTGGATACAGCCTTTTTTCAGGTGATGTAATCTAGTAGTGTAGTTTAGTGTATTTGAGAGAAAGGGCAGTGCAAATGAATAAACAGGGCTTTTAAAAAATAGCCAGAACTAGGCAAATTCCCTGGTCAAAGTGTTACAAAAGGCTTCCCAAAATACATAAAAAAAACACTAAACTAAAACACGGCATGCAGTTTAAAGATTGGAAACGGGCGGACAGTTATTAATATATATATATATATATATATATAAAATTAGATATCTGCACAGTCTGAACCTATTCTACTGTTCAATCAATATACTACTGTTTGCACATACAACCTGCATTTGCACTCTGTTACATATTTATTACATGTTTAACGTCTGTATATCATCTGTATATAGTAGTTTATAGCATCACTCAATGCGCTTTTTGTATATACTATAGCACATTTGTGCACTTCTGGTTAGACACTAACTGCATTTCATTGACTTGTACCTGTACTCTGCACAATGACAATACAGTTGAATCTAATCTAATCTAATAAACATTTTTTTTTTTTTAAAGCAACAGAAGCAGTAATAATCATTGCCATGTTTTTGACGCGTGTTTAGTGTTACAGCCTTAACACTGTACAAAAACAATAGACACCAGGGATATCAGCAGCGTATTTTCTTCACTCGAACGTGACACATTTCGTGCTCTTATTTTGAAGGCCAAAACCCTACGTCTTCCGGTCGTGTTCCGCACTGTTTGCTCTTAGCTTGACTCATCAACGTGAAAGGAGGGAACGATCCCGGACCGAGTTCATTGCTGCCCTCACGTTCCCTGCCGGAGAGAGTGTCCGCTGGTTCCGATGAAAGAACTCAGCCGTAACTCGGGGTGTATTTCATAACCCGGGCTAACCATCCTCCCACATGCGCTGACACGTCTCCAGATATTACACACATCCCGTCGGCTGACGGAGGGGAACGTTTACTTGGCTGGTTTGACACATTGTGAATACATACAAGAGAGCGCGCGCAGGGGCAAGATGTTGCTGAAGGAGTACAGGATATGCATGCCCCTCACAGTGGAGGAGGTGAGTTTTCTACTCTTTAACAAAAACAACAAAAAAAAAAACTTTGTTTGTGTCATTTTCACCACGACTGAGGTTCGATATTGTTTATGCAACTCTGACAGTTTGCTGTCCCAGGCATGAGGCGGAGGGTTTAAACGACTACAAGACGAACTTGAAGTACTTCATGGAAGCTATCGTTCCCTCAGGTCACTTACAAGTCTAACATATCTCTGTGGAGACTTTTATTTATTTATTTATTATTATTATTATTATTATTATTATTATTATTATTTTATAAATCATTCCGCTAAGCCTAAATTGCCACATTTTGTAGTCACTACGCACCGCTTTGGGGAAAAAAAACAACAACAACTTCAATAATCCTATTTAAAGACTATTTCAGAAAGATACTAAACAAAGCACACTTCACTCTGAGCCCTATGCAACTATTTGATCAAACATAAATCTATCAGGCTACAGATAGGATGTGTGTGGGGGAGAGCATTACCGATAATGTAAACTGTTATCATCATTACCTCATTGGTCACTGTAAAACCATATGTTGTGCTTTCATCACACGCGCTATTACACGTAAACGCCACTGCATTTCAATCATGCCGCCCCATTGGTTGCACATGGTGACAATAACACAATGCTGAACATCGGTTTGGCACTTAGTGGTGTTTTAAAGGACTAACAGTTTGCACTTGTGCTGCATTGATTCATATCAGAAATAAAGAGCCGTCATCTGTGTTCAGATGTGTCTCTTTGGTGTCAGGACTCTGGTCTGTAATTAGAAAGATGAAGATGGTGATGGTGATTGATGATTGCTTTTCTTGTCCTGGCATGTATGCCTTATAGCACAACATGACTTTTTTTTTTTTTTTTTTTCCAATTATCACTCGTCATTGTTTTCTTACGTCTCTCGGCTTGTGTTGTTGTGATCCGTTGGGGGGGTATTTATTATTGCTGAGGGCTGGTAGTCAGAAGGAACAATGGTCTGGCTGCAGCGCCCTGTCTCCACTGACATCTTGTCAATTCAGATGCTGAGATGAAAACCCAAGTGAGATTTCCTCAGAAGCATCACACGGCTTGAACAAGCAGTGCCTTGGCCAAATAATTAGGGCATTTAACATTTTTTAAAAAATTTTTCAAAGTTATTTTTAGGAAGGAAAGGGAGAGATGAAGGCAGATAAAAGACTGCTTGCTTTCAAATCTTTTTACACATCTTTTTCAAACTTCCTTCCTTTGAATCTCTTGCTCTCACCATCATATAACCTGCAGCTAACTGCATCAAATGTATGCTATTTTTTCCAAGGACTGTTAAAAGCATTGTAGGAATTGAGGAGATCACCGTGGTATGAGATGCATCCCTGCTTTGTTTTATAGGCTGATGGAATGGCTGCACATTTACATGAAACTCTTGCCAAGTTAAAGAAGAACAATAAGTTTGTGCCACCCTCTGGCTGCCGCTAGGCTTCCACTGCACCGAGTTGTGCAAAAGGCGTTCCACCACTGACTCATGCTGAAACCTGTGGTCAAAAGGGCGAATGGCATTTTCTAATACAAGGGTGTCATGGGAGGAATGTAAATGCAGATCTTCTTGCTCGTCATCTTAAATACCTTTGCTGTGTGTGCGCGTGTGTGTGTGTGTGAGACATGATGTGTGTGTTGTGGGTGTTTGCATCCGCACATTACAGGTCATAATGTATTACACACATACACATAGACATGCATTTTCCGTTCGGTAAATCAACCTTGAGCCTTCACCACGCGTGTATTTCAGGCCCAGAGGAGCAGTGAGAGCCTGCTCGTCACGTCCGTTGATCTTGTGAACAGATGGTTGTCACGAGAAGCAAGAACAGTGTAATTAAAGGCTCAATCTGTGATCAGATTTGAACAAAGGCGTTGTCTCACCAACCAAAATTCAAAATGCAGCATAGAATTTCACTCTTGTTGTCTATTAATACATGGGTTCACTTCTTTTTTTCTTTCTTTCGTTCTTTCTTTCTTTCTTTCTTTCTTTCTTTCTTTCCACCTGCTGTATGTATGCTACTTCCTGTCATTATAAATTGCCACAGGAAATAACACCTCCATCACAATGCAGGCCAAACAAACCAAAGATCGGTATGCTCGACCAATTTATGATTACCAACCAGTTTAAGCTGTGCACTCATATTGTAACATTTAACAAGGACATGGATGCATTAGTCTCATATTTTAGCAAACAAGAAGCAGAGCGGCCATCCGTTACTCCTTCCATTTGTCTTTTAGCACGGATAACGCCCTATTTGGATCAATCCCAGGAAGCGGGGCGTCTTTGTTCGTTGACCGTCCTAACTTAGAAATAAGCCTCCTTCATGGTCCGGGGGAGAAGCATAGAGGAGCTGGTGGTTTGTTGGTGTTTTTTTTCTTCTTCTTATCATGGCTGCACACATTGAGCTGAGTGTCATCCCTTGTCTTCTAAAAGTTGAGATAAAACTTCCTGTCCGTCCAAAGGGAGAGGAAGAAGTGAATGAATGAAAGAAGGAATGGATGGATGGCGAGTGAGGATAAACTACTTGGTGACGTCTGCTGAGAGGTTTAGGGGACGGGGGACACAAGGGTGGCAGAGAGGACGGACAGAGAAGAGGGGAGGAGTGGGGGCAATGCGGGAAGTTCTGGGAGTTTCTTTTGGTCTTTGAAATCCCCCAGGGTCATGCACTAATACACTAATACACTGTGTGTGCGCGCTTAGATTTGGAGTCATGGGGACATGCAAGGTCACGTCTCACTGTGTATCGTCTCTGGGAAGAGATTACTGTCTGCTGCTCGGCTGTGTTGCGTCATCACACCCTTACAACTGCAGATGTTGGACCGGCTCTCCGTGCAGTGTTTATACAAGTTTAACAAACACCATACACACTGAAGAAATCATTTAGCAATACCCGAGTGTGTGAGCTGTTCTGCTGTGAGCCTCCCTTCTCTGTGCTCTTAATCGTGTCTTGCCTGTCTGGGTGTGTGCCTGGCATGTAACTGCTGCTTTTCCCCCTCCATTACATCATTCTTCATTCATACTTCCAACAAAAACTTTAGAAGTAGTGACTCAGCCATAAAGACTGTAAACTGGGCATCATTGTGAAAACCAAGAAAGTTCAAGGGCAGGGTGGGAAAATATCCATGACTTTTAAGCCTAAGGACTAATGACTTTCCGGCAAGGTCGCCGACTTGCACTTTTCATGACGTATGCAAATGTTGACATTTTACCAAAAGAAACTGATCCTGCCTGGAACATCTGAAATATGGGAAAACTGGCATTCTCTGGTCTAGGTTTTGAAATGGCACTCATGAAACATCACACATGAAAACATTGTGTGATGAGAAAGGCCAGGATCTCTCAATATAACCAAATCAAGGAATTCAGGTCTGGATAAAGTCTGGAACTTTCAAGGAGTTCAGTCACAGTTTAGCTTCTGTGTTTGAGTATTGGTTTAAAGTTCCATGTCCGACAAGATTTAGTTGTAACTCTAACCAGAACCACTTAGCAAAGAAATAATCGTTTCCCCTTTTCAGTCCCTTGGGGAGAAATCTGCTCTGTTCTTCTCCTGTGAGCGGAGTCATTCATCAGCCACCTTCCCCATATTTTCCCTGGGAGGGATAGGGAAGTGATGTATCACAGGAGACACGGATAGATGTGTTCCTTCTCCTGCTCTCTGTGTCTGTCGACCATTATGTCCTTCTCTGCTGCAGCAGCTCTCACTTGCGCCTCCCTGTCTTCGGCTGACATGCCCTTTTTACAAGCTCACGAGAAAAATGCTGACATCACCCAACCCTTGGCTGACCTGAGTCACTGTGTGTGTCGTCTCCTGCAGCACGCCTGCTTTCAAAACCTGTATTCACCCTCAACGTGGTCTTGGTTAATGAATCTGAAGTTTTCATCCCAACTTTGACTTCACACTAATAGCTTTGTCTGCGCGCTGAAAAAGAGCAACGGAGATCGCTTAGAATTGTGCTCACACTCGGAAGATATCGGCTGAATGTGGTTTTCACAGGGAAAAACAAAACTGAAGCAGGTCCTTTTGGCAGAGGGCCAGGCTCTTATTTTCTTCCATTAACCATATGACTCAGAGCATAATGACATATTCAGCAAAGGCCAGTGAAAAGACACCCATTGAAAGCTTAATTAACTAAACATCCATGTATTTTGAATCTATTCGATGTAGTCTATAGACGTTTGTAGCGGTTGGCCAAATATGGGAACATGGGCTGTCATATGCACTGTAACCACGAAAGGTGTAACCTTTATTGACCACCATGATTTATATTCAAATCAGTGAAGTACTTGATCACAATATGGGCCTTTTCAGCAGACCTCAGAACAGTTGTTTCAACCCAAGAATTAAAGATGGCTTCTCTGTTTCCACTTTGCATATTTTACAAAGGTTTTGGTGATATTGGCAGGCTGAGAGGATAGTTTGACTCTAGGATGGATGGCTGTATAAATGGGAGGATGTGGGGCAGGCTGTTTGAATGAATGGCCGGATGAATGCTGGAAGGACACTGTGGTGGCTGGCTCACGCTGGCATTTTTTAAGGTTGTAAGCGTCTCTGCAAGTAACGGTCTCGCCAGAATTCCAAAGAGAATGAATATAATGTAGTGCGCATAGTTGATACGCGTTGCTAAAGCCTCATTTGGACTCGCACTGTGTGGTTCAAGATGCACACGTGCGGCTGCTCAGGTGAAAACACTGACGCATGACACAGAAAGCCATTTGGCTAGGAGCAGCTGGCACGCAGAAGTGCAGTCAGCACCTGATGCAGTGCTGTTGTATTGCAGTGGACCCATGAAGGACTGTAATGGGATTAGAACTGCTGTGTCATATTATGCTTTCACCCACTAGGGATTATCTGTTATAGATGTAAATGGACGTGTTCGTGTTGTACAGACATGGTCTCAGGCCTCAAGCATGACATTGACAATTTGAAACAGTTCACACAACACTACCTTCCATGGCTTGAGGCACTATTAAGTGGATGGAAACAGTTTATTTGTGTCACATCTTCACAAAAGGCAGTAGAAGGTTTTTCTAAGTGTTGGAAGAAGTGTCTCTTCTCCGGTTACTTTATTCAGGTTAGAGGAGAACATTTTTTTTCGGCGATTCCTGGTTTGTTAAAACCCCCTTTTTAATAAGGTCTCTTTAACAAGATTGGTTGCCTTTGTTCAATCCCGGAGCATGTTTCCATGACGCCAGCAGCTCATCTCATGTATCCACAGGCTGGGAGAGCTGAAAAGCAGTGAGAACAAACGTGCTATATAGCTCAGCAAGGACAGGATCCTTTCCAGACAAATCAAACTGTTTCATTCAGGCAAGGTAATTAAAGAAGACACTGTCCTTGGAGGGCTGGGTGCATTTAGACTACATGGTGTAATTAAATGTAATGTAAAGTTGTGTGAAGTGAGACTTTACTGACCTCGTAGGGAAATTCTCCTCTCCCGTCCCTGTTCACAGCGGGAGGTCAGGGGTTATAGTCATTTAGGTGGATGTTTGCCAACATAGGGGATCCACCCTCGGACTCTTAGCTCCCCGCTTACTAACCAAACTTAAATATGACATAACATCTTCAGTTTATCCAAACTAGTTACGATGTCCATTTTATTTTTCGCAATCACTGCGACCCATTCATTTAGAATCTAGTTTTCTCTGTTTAGCTTTAGACCCCTCCCATCCACTCCAGGGTTTGTTTAGGAAATGGGTTCTGTTAGACGCCATTTGTTCCTTTGGTGTCATGGTAAGGTGCAATGCGTTTTTTTGTTGTTGTTGCCATCTGGTATACATGACAATGCTGTGATTCAATCAACATCCCATTTACTGCCATTTACTCTTCTAGAGGAAACCATCATGGGTTGTGATGGACCATTATCCACGAATGAGGCCCATTCTCATTTCCTAGATGGCTGTGTGTGTGTGTGTGTGTGTGTGTGTGT
>CALSCE010010678.1:957177-970185 GCA_943593645.1 Bovichtus variegatus | reverse complement strand
AGCTTCACAGCCTCTTTACAGCACTTGACATTACAGACATTCATTTGGTGCACTCAGCCAAGCACCTACAAGCGCACATTTCTTTGTTGTTTATCAGATGAGATTTCACAGGCTTTGGTTAAGCAACCCTGA
This sequence comes from Bovichtus variegatus, assembly GCA_943593645.1. Lineage (NCBI taxonomy): Eukaryota > Metazoa > Chordata > Actinopteri > Perciformes > Bovichtidae > Bovichtus > Bovichtus variegatus. Next base: position 970,053 of record CALSCE010010678.1, on the reverse strand, counting down.
CAGTATACATGGAATGGTTTATTCTTTGCCCGGATATGTCTTTTTTCTTAAGTGATGACGCGTGCAAAGTCTGTGCCAATGGCAACAAGGAGGTACTTGTGCTCCCAGGGAAGTCATACAGCGTCTGAAATGATGACAGAAATCGATGATGATGTAGTGATATGATACTCATGTTTCATATTAATCATATACTGTTGAGACCTGGGGGAAAACAGATACAGTCATGGGGTATATTATATTTTGACTCCATTGTGATAGGTTCACTGTCTGTTTGAGCAATACCCAGCTGTGCATACAAATGGTGACACTGCAGATTCACACATAGGAGCTGACATAGTGTGGACATAGTTTTTTTTCTTTAGGCCCATAATGGCTCTACAGCAGCAGATGAATTTGTTGAGAGTCAAGAATGTTGATGGTTGGTGTTGTAAAGGCACACTTCCCACAAAACACTGCTCAAAACACCTTTGTCAATGTCTGACATGTTGGTTCCATTTTCTTGGGTGTCTTATTACCGCCCAAGCTGACATCTAACAATGTCTTGTTTTGTCTGACCATCAGTCCAGAACCTGAAAAACATACCATTTTCAGTTATACAAATGAAGTTACACAAGAGCAAAGTCGGAGCCAGAGAATGTCTGGCATAGACGTGTTCCAACCGTTGATTAATTGGAGCCTATTGCACCATGAGAAGTGAGCCATTATTCACATTGCTAATAAATTACTTATCTCGAAATCGGCGGCGCGATGCCCTCCACAACAGCTCCTACATTTCGCAGTGATGGCTTTGACTGTCTCAATCACACTCTGTAGGCACATCCCATTATTATTTGTCCTGCCACAACCACATTTCCACAACCCCTGGATTATTGAACAGATCCCTGCCAAAAGCAAAGGGGGGGGGGGAGAGAGTAAAGACATCACTTCGCTGTCAGAATACAGTGTTAGAGATAACAATACAACAAACATAGCAGTAATTGAATTTGGATTATGGCTGTGATGCATAGAAATGGTTTAGAAAGGGGGATTATAAACACTATTATGATTTGTGTGTGTGTGTGTGTGTGTGTGTGTGGGGGGGGGGGTTCCCTGTAGGTAGTCCCTGAATGTATTTTTAGTGCTGCACTTTTTGTTTGTTATCAGAATCAAGCTCTGGGCTGCCTCTCTAACATGGACAGTTAACCGGGACTATTAGCCTCCACTTAATTTGTTCAAGGGCGCCTGAATACAAAACACACTCCACCCACTCAAATATCGGGCTTTGCAATTGTACTGTGACCTCGGGAGAGGAGAGAAAAAGCCTACATGTACACAAGACCCAGACTTTCTATTGCACACAGCAAACACTGGCATTTGACAGCATTTTTCATTTTCATCAAACTCTTCCGATTGTACTTTAATCCTCTAGTCAGCCCTGAATGTGACCCTCTTTTGAAGAGGCCTAGGAGAAACATTATCACAACGTCCACATAAACACATCGTGGTGCTCAAAGCATGATTTAAACTTATAATATCTCCATTACTTCAGCAAATGTCGCATTGATAATGCTATCACTTGAGCGTGAAAATGGCTTTAAAGAGGCCTTGTATTTATTTGGCTTCGGTATCAGCGGCCAGCCTTGTGGTGTGTGGTCTGACGCTGATTAGGGCTTTGGCTGTATTGTTACCTGTTTGCCTTTATTTCTGACTAGCTTTTGCCACCTGAGGCTATGAAGCGTGAGTTGTCATCTGATCAAATTGAATTTAATGTTCCGGTGGTCCCCTCTTACCCTCTATAGTTTTACTGTAGCGTGTGTGTATTTGTATATGCGTACGTGTTCACAGGCACAGAGCTGATGTTTCTTTTTACAACCTGCACTTGTGCAGTATCTGCTGGTCCCTCCTTTAACTCCACAGAGAGTCTCAGAGATGGTAAAAGTGCAGAAGAAAAGGAGGCAGAGCTGGACAATGTGTGGCCTTTTCTCCATTCTTTTACTTCCCTTCTTATTTTTAATTTTATGATTAGTCTGTAGAGAGATGAAAAGGAAAGATTTACCTAGACTGGATGAGGGCAGACAGATGGAGATTGTGAGAGGATGTTCGGAAGATGCTTCCATGCAAGTTACTTGCTGTAAAACGGACATTGCAAGGGGGGGGGGTTAATGTAGACAGAGGTGGAGTGAAACTTGAGTAGTCGCATTAAATATGAAGAAGCTGGAAAGAGTTGAGAAGGAAGTCATCTATGGTTTGATGCAGCCTGTGGTTTCTGAGCAGTGCTTTAATATTGTGTCGGGGAAACCAGACGCATTAAAATGATTTTACTGGTCGCCACTGTAATTTTTCCGAAGCTATTTTAATTACTTATTGGCTCTTGAAGTGAAGCAGATCAGGCTTAAGTCCTTAGGTGTGCCAATGCTTACATGTGTGCACAAAATGCAGTTTGCAATTTAACATCTAACCTATTACACAACCTACTTTGTACTTGCTTTTAGAAAGTTTTGAAAGCTTTGCTTCCTCTATGTGTTACGGTGGATACTTTTACACTCAGGATAAGAATACTCTCGCGCACACTGGTCATCATGCTGTTCTGCTATGCCTTCAGCCCACACACAGGTGCAATGCATCTTTGGAAGAACTATCTGCTCAGCCCACATACCCATACACACAAATTAGACCGGCTATACATAGCTATATGCTGACACACTTCATTATCGTCACTCGTTTCTATGGTAACCAGTTCTATCTATCCGTACCATTACCCCCATAGCGGAGTGGATTATAGTGATTATAGTGAAAGACCATCCCTAGGATAACTGTCAAATAATGAGGCATATGATGGAATCTTACCTTCACTCAAGCCTGGGATTTAGCACTAAGCTCTGCCTTCCTTGCTGTGTGTTTTCTATGTTTCATCTTAGACACAATAATGTGAGGCTAAATAGGCTGTGCAGATATTCCAGGTAAACAGATTTACTAAGATGTTGCTTTCAGTTAGTCGAATGTTGCTCGGAGTTTGATTCAAGGGGGCTTTTTATTCTTAATAATCATTAGGTTTAAATACAGAGGAAATGCAGCACATATGACCAAATGCAGCAAATTAGAATGATTGCTGACACCAGCAACATAAGATTATGTTTTTTTTAAATTTTTTTTTTTTTTTTTTTAACAGAACTAGCAGCTCTTTAAAGCTGTACTTAGGCACAGCAGTGCATGTAGCGGTAACAACGACAATGCTTACACGCTGATGTTAAGCGGGTATATTGTTTACCATGTTCAACATCTTATATTAGCTTGTTAGCATGCTAACCATTTCTAATTGGCACTTAACACAAAGTAAAGCTGAGGTTCATGGGAAACACCATAGTAATGATCATTTTTAAGGGAACATGAAGGTCTGTATCGAATTTCACGGCAATTCATCCAATCGTTAGACAGATATTTCACTTAAAAGCACAAAATGTCAACCTCATGTTTGACACTAGAGGAAAAGCCAGGGGCCATCAGGATTCGTCGTCTGGGAGCCATGAAGGTGGGCACCAATTTCTTTTAAGAATAACCTTCGATTAAAGAACTATAGCCGTCTCTACTTGTGTCCATTAAGAGTTGCATAAGGTAGTACTGTATGTTTTCCCCCCCAAGATTCCTACTGAGGCACAAGGATGAAAATCATGTTTTTATAATCCCTTGATGGCTCTCACCCCACTGTGTGTAGCAATTAGCCTCCTGGCAGTGGCAAATGTATTTAAGTCGATAAAACAAAGACGCCAATGGGCCGTGCTGCACACATCTCTTAAGACATTTGAACATGGTTGTTTTAATTAAAAATATTTCAGCTCATAGACCTCATATTCTGACCACAGAAGTCCTTGATGTTTAAACCAGACATATTTGTGGCTTTATTATTATTTAACTGGCAAGTATGAAACGTACTGTAAATGATCATTTCAGATAAAGGTAGCAGCTCGAGCGCAGTATTTTCCAGGTAGAACTATCTACCACACAAAATACAGTACTGAATAACTCCCTTGATGGCCATTCTAGGGCAATTGCACGGATTCAGAACTGCACTGGTGTCAGCCGGAAAATGAGCCAGTTTGTCTCATTTCCCAGTAGGTTGAGTTCCTCATAGGAACAAGGTTTTCAAGGGGACAGCGGTGCTCTACAAGCCTGGGGAAAGATGTGAGGTCAATATTTCCTCTCTCACTTCCACACAAGGGAATCGAGATGAAGGAACACCGCTATCATCAAATTGCTGATTGCCGTCTGAAATGAGGCTAATAAACTCCACGTCTTATCTTAATGGTTTCACAGTGAAGGTTGATGTTTAGTGAGTCTCGGCCGCTCGCAGCAGGGTGATAAAAAAAACAAAAAACAACTGCGTGTGTGTGTGTGTGACAGTGAGGAGAAAAGGAGCGAGAGTGAGGGAGGTAGGATGTCAGGACAGAATTACTGTCCCTCACATGTTTGTAAAGTAAACATAGGTCCCGTTCTCAACCCTTCTCTGAAAAACAAGAGTGAGGATTGATTTTCGGGCGTGCGTGCGTGTGTGTGTCCCTATTTTAGTGTCCTCTTCAACTGAGTCAGCCCTGCCCATGGCTGATTTGTAGTGTGATTTAGAGGATTAGGGAGCGAAAATGCCTGCTAAGATGTATTGACTGGCGGAAGAGTGTGTTTGTATGTGTGCATAGTGCACAGGGAAACAGAGGGGAAGAGAGGAATAATGTTTGGTGGAACAAGAAGAGAGATGTTCTTATCTCTTCATTTAGATAACGGGAGTGTTAATCACACTGAAGGTTCCAGGCAGTCAGTTTATCTTAACGGATTAAATTAAAAACCCATGTTTTTTCAGCAGACAATAATGTGTTTTTTTTTTTGCATTTTTCAGTGTCTCCATAAATCACAAGTAATATTTTAAGGCAGGAGCTTTGATCCATTTAAGTGCTAAAAGAAATTGCGTACCACTATTTTCTCATTTCTGTCATGCTGAATGTATTTGAAAAGTTTATGTTCCTTTCTTCCCTTTGTGACTCATGACTTTTGTACAATGGCTGTGAAAGACTGCTGAAACGAGTATCAAAATTTCAAACAGTAAAATGTGTGTGTACGTGTTTACAGGCAACAGTCCTCCAATAGTGGCTGTTTTTCACTGGGCCAACGGCCTGCAAAGAAGTTATGGCAGCTTTAGGACAGACTGTTGACGTGTTGTAATTAGTGTTGACCCGATGAACGATGCTATTGTCCTTCGCCAATGGCTGACTTGTATCGACCACTGAGCTCAGCATCGTAATTTAAAAGACACGTATCATCATTGTTCGATCAGTTCAAATGGCAGCACCTTTTAACAATAGCATTGTCCATCGCGATGTTTCACTGTGCACATCGTCATATTATATGCCAATTTGGTAAACATCGCTCAACCCTTGTTGTAATGGTGAAATCAGCTGACTGTAACGAGGATTGCGTATGGCATACAGTAGTTGTAGCCAGCTGACCCATAGGAACCGACATTATATTAATCCTGTATTACACTTTAGAAGGGTATTACACAAATCTGGCCCATTGATAAAGATGTTTTTCCATAAAGGAAAGTCAAGTATCTCTAAACTAGTTTTAACATTTTTTTTTTGCTTTTCATTTGTCATTTTATTGCCAAACACAGGTTTCAAAGCCAGTTAGCCCAAGTGGACCACTTACCCTTTAGCATTCTTTTAGTTTTGTTTTCAGGGGTCATTTGAACATCACATCTCATAATGCTCATTTTTAATTTGAAAAACTTTAGTCCAGCCGTTGAGTCAGTCTGTCTAAAGAGTCTTATAAGTGCAGCCTTTATGATGCCTTTCCCGACTGCCATTCCAGCCAGACTGAACTCGACAGACACACACAGAGATTAACCCTTGACTTCTGCATACTCGCTTTCCTCTGGAAGGCAGAGGCCAGTCTGCAAAAGAAATATTGCGGAGCATTTGAGTTGTGATCATCAAAGGCATGACTTTGGGATTTGATGCCAAAGTATTAACAGTTAGCAGGTAAGTCTTAAGCAGACACTGTGACGTGTGAAGTGAGGCAACAAGAATTTTAATTGTTGCTACAAAGTGAAGTGTTGTGTTGATGACGGACTGCCAGCTACAGAGGGGGTTCTTGTTATATGTGACGGGGTTATTAGTTCCTGCCTGTCCCTCGTTAAAAGACCAGAAATGGAAAACATTCAACGCGTGTATGCCAAGTTAGAAATTGATGGACTATTTTGACTTTTATCTACAAAGAATCACAAAATACTTTGACCAGCCATGCTCTTACTCAAATAATATGCCAAGAACAAAGCATAATAGATACAGTTAGCAGCAATACAGGTTTCAGTTCATGTTGGGGACTAATTTCATGATGTAACTTTGTGTCGAGTGATTTTATTTTGGCCATATATTTTCAGTAAAGAATACTGCTTTATCTATCTAAATGTTGTGGGAAAGGTCAGAATCCCAACCCAAAAAAATCATATTTTATCCACACCTGAAAAAGTAATATGCAGGTATGAGGTACATGAAAAAGTAGACACGGTGGAAATGTTGAGGTTCCTTCTTCTTTTTCTCTTCTTGGTATCCTTCAAGAAAAAGCAAAAGCAGCATCTTGGTCGGTGAACATGAGTGTACTGTGTTGCAGTCAACTTGTGTTATTAAAGCTTTCCGGGTATCAATGTCCGCAGATTTCAAACGGAGGCTATTTGGAGGGACCGACATGCGAAAATTGCATAATCCAGTTTACTGTGCGTGCTTCAGTTGAATAAATTGTCCATAACAACAGTGTTATGCTTCTTGACCGCCATCTTAAGTGTACCAGCTCGTGGAAAGAATGAAATAAAAATAAAAAAGCACTTGAGATGGTTGATTTGTGTATATACAAGACCCATTCTGTTCATTTAAAGTCTGCGGTGCAAACAATCTAAGTGTGTATCTCATAAAGACTATCTCCCCTCTTTCCCATCACGGTTCACCATCCTTTCACTTTCCAGGTTTTACGGCCCTGGAAAGGCAAACAAGGGGCAGATGTGCCGACTCTTTAAATAGACCTAAAGAGGTCTTAACAAGCACCCGGCTCGGCTGTAGTTAAAGTCTGACTGCCCCTCACAGCCCCTCAGAAATTCCAGAAATCACATACAACTACTGAAATGTATTCTCAGTTTATTTTATTGTCCCTTTTTATAAGTTACACTTGTTATTCGTCTACTTTAGAACTGTTGCTGCCAGTACTAAGGAAACATTTTAGCTTTTACCATGAATACATTTTAGAGATGCGAGAGTAGAGTGGGGCAGGATCGGAAAGTTATATAGCTTATACACAATCCAACATATATATATGTGATACTCGCACGCGACATGGCATAAGCCACAGCACCTGTTCTTGGTGATTTAAGTCTCTGTGATTTAGATTCTGAGCCTTTTTCAGGCTGCATGGATTCACTGACATGATTCATCTCATATAAATCACCCTGTGCTTATTTTTTTTTTTTTACTCTCTTGCTTGTTGCTTTCTGACCAAAAATGTACTGTTTGTTTGGTGCTCACACATTGATGATCACTTCCCACACGTATTTCTTTTCTTGGCGTGCATGCTTGAATGTTTTTTGTGCGTATGAATAACTTTTAACCCGAATCCCTCTCCCTCTTGCCTATTCTGGTGTGTGTAGTGCCTTTTATGAAAAGTGTTGCATAGAAACTAGTCAATACTGTTTTGAAACACACACACGCACACACACACACACACACAGTGATAGCTGAAAACCGATTGGAAAGCGGAGCAGACAAAAACTATTTGGCTTTGTTTGAGTGATGCTTTAGTAAGATGAACGGATAAAGATGATTCTTTATAGGTTGCCGAAGCTCACTCAAAAAAACATCAATTTAAAACATCAATATATAATTACACATGAACTGTGATGAGTACTGTAACTGTAATAGTTCCTCAAAACCACTCATACTTTGATAAGGAACAGTCAAACAAACAACTGATTGTCTGAAAATAAGAGACCATATCTACTGGTCACAGCTGAAATTGGTAAAGCATGATTCCTGCACATGTTGATTTTGTTAAAGTGAGAATGTGTCCCTTTGAAAGAGGCAATAACACATTCTGACTCTACATAAAAAGCTGAATTAATAAGCAGTAAAAAGCACCCTTACTCAGCTCAGTACACTCAAGGGTTTTCCTGCTACAGCGTTTTTTGTTCTGGTGTGACATTGTAGCTAATGTTAGCTAATGCTAACACATTTTAGATATTGCTGTGTAACTGACATTACCGAGTAACTTTAAAGTATTTTCTAGTTGTGTTGCACTGGTTTACCATTTAGCCATATCTTGTAATTGTGTCTTGCTGTCACAATGGCTGTTCAGGAAAAGTTACAACGTCTCAAAGCTCCAGTACCAGGAACTAGCAAGATATCTTGTTAGCTAGTGCTACTTCACTGGCTAGTGAGGTACCTTTCTCACAGGGTAAAAAAACTGTACTTAAAAACGTCTTTTGCATTGTAATTTTCTTTAGACCACAGAAGAAAACAGCTTTTTTTATTTGGGTTGAAAGCCCCAAGTTTTGTGTTTACAAAAGTTGAACTGGATTCTAATGGACTTCACTATTATGAGCAAATCCACTGGTTAGGACGACTTCATACAAATGCATACATTACATGTATGAAATCTGTCATTTCTAATTGTGAGAAACTTGTTTTAGCTGAATTTTTTTCCTAGAGGGTCAGCTGCCTTTTCCTTTTTTTTCTTTTTAGTTTGTGCCATAAAGCAATTTTCCTTTCACTTTGCTGATAGCAATGCAGTTGATTTCCTGCTGAATCTGACCTCCTTGACCACAATGTAAAATGTAATATACTTAATGGACATCAGAGTATTTATGGTGAAGATACTGATGTTTTCCAAAATGAATTTGTTGAAATTAAAATAATAAGTAGCACCTCTATGCGTTTCACAGAGGAATGGAAAGAAAGAATTAGAGGGTAGTAAAACTGAACCAAGCCAGAATTTAACCTTTCTCCGAGGCAGGAATGTTTTGCTGGGTAATTAATAGGATGTGGCTCTGTCTTGTCTCTGTCTAACTCCAAACATATTCTCCTTCCAACTTCCGCCCCTAGTGATGTCATCACACCGGGCTACACACACGCATGCATCCTGATCTACACGCTCACATAAGCTGGCCTAGAATCAACGGTGCAGATATTTTGGAAAAAGCTGGGTGATTTCCTCAAAATAAATGGGGGAAGAGAGGCATTGCTGCTGGGCTGATTTGCCCTTAATAGGGCTTTGACGTCAGAGGGAGGCAAAACTGGACCGTGGTGCATATTTCTGAAAGCTTCACTTGGGAGGCCCTAATAGAGGACATTTTGAATTCTGTTACTGTGAAGTTGATCACACTTGGCACTGGGCTCCGATAGGTTTGTGCTTGACAATTATATTCATCAGTGCATTATGCAGTGAACCCAAAGAGTAAAAATGTTGCTATTACATGTATTTGATGATAGTGTAATACAATTGCAATAGTAATCTACTATTCTTGATTTTCTTTTATCCGTTAAAAACATAATAAAAAAAAAAATCCTTGACTTTTATTGTCTACTTCTCTGTCAGTTTAATAATTTTACATTGATTTATATATGCAAATATTATGGTGTTGAATACCATTATATAGTGATATGTGATATATATGAGGCACTCTTGGGGAGTTTGCTGACCAACTTGCGTGCCTAGATAACGTTACATAGTCCGCTAGATGGATTAGTATTAACCTTGTGGCTGTCATTGTGCATACATTTTCTATATCTGACTCTGGGATTGACCCTGGTCACGGGTGTGTGTGTGTGAAAAGCACATTTGCAGCATGTTTGCAGATGGATGACGCAAGCAGTCGGTCAGGGAAGTGGGAACCGGTCCAGAGGGCTGAACTGTGTGCTGAGGCTGAACGTCAAGTTCCCTTCTCTGTTTGTTTACCTTCCCCCTTCCTTCACTGGGAAGGGAAGAAAGGAGGAGGAGAGGACGAAGGAATTCAGGAGGAGAAAGAAAGATGGGGGGGAGGGGAGAGATGAAAAAAATGAGTTACAGCCGTTCTGACAACGTTGACAGCTGTAGAGGAAGTAATTTGTATGAAGCAGAGGTGATGCAAAAAAGAAAGTTGGCCTCCAATACAGTACACATAAGACAGTACATGTGGAGCACATTTCTACTCTAGAATGTTGGTATGTATAGCTGAAACAAGACAATCTTGTGTTGCAATAATAAGGTTTGGCTTTGGGTCTTCTAAAACACACGAGGTTTTATGTACCACATCAGTATGTCCTGTCCATTACACCAAAAACAAATGAAGATCAGAGAAATAACACTCATGCTTGTTCTTGTTTTAGGCTCGCAGTCATGCAGCGTGAAACCAAAACAAAAGGCTAAGAGGCTTTGATGCCCTGTTTAGATTTATGATCAGATTTATGAAGCCACAAATTAGTTCAACATCATGAAAAATCAGTTATGGGCCCACACGGGTGAGTATGTGTGTGTGTGTGTGTGTGTGTGTGTGTGTGAGGGAGGGAGCACCATTTTGTTTTTTTATTCACTCTAAACATGTGGGCAACTATTAATAGGACCTAAATGACTTTCAATTAAACATTTGGACAGTCTTATCTAATTAAGGGTTGGGCGATATTTAAAATAATAATTAGTTTATTATAATTCATTATCTTTAAAGTGAATTATATCGTGATGAAATCATATATTGGGATACACAATTACGTTGTTTAAATTGATAATAACAGGCACATACTAGCTCAAATTTCTCCGAAAATCTGATGTGGAATATTTTGAGGGAATATCATTTGAAGATTGCGGTTTTGTTTTTACATCACACTTTACATTTCAATGAGATTAAGAAATGGTGTATATATAGGAATATTTATAAATGTTTTCTCTATAACTTTACTTGAAACTGTTTTGCTTATTTTGCACATTCTTAATTAAATGAGAAAATACCCAGTACTTTTCATTTATTGAGTATTTAATTACATAGGATAGTAAAAAAAATAGGCTTTTCCCATGTGGTTATTTTATGTAGGCTTTTTATTTATTGACTTTCCAGAAAACCTTCTATATCATGGTATATATCATTATCAAGATATGAAATGACCTATATCGTGAAGACTATGGCCATATTGCCCAGCCCTTATCATATTTCATGTTTTTTTTTACCGTATTTTCCGGACTATAAGGCGCACTTAAAAGCCTTTAATTTTCTCAAAAAATGACAGTGAGCCTTATAATCCGGAGCGCCTTATATATGGATTAATTCTGGTTGTGCTTACTGACCTCGAAGCGATTTTGTGTGGTACACGGCGCTCACTGCGCTCTGTCAAAATGTTTTAGTACGACTTTGGTAAACTACAAAGCTGCACCGCTTGCAGCATTACGGCTACCGTGGTCAGGAGCGTCGCGGAGTAATACATACTGTGCTTCACCATAATATTACAGTGTGTGTGTATAAGGACCCCAAAATGGCACCTGTCAAGAGACACGCTTACGACGCGGACTTCAAACTCAAGGCTATTAGTCACGCAGTAGAACATGGGAATAGAGCAGCTGCGAGAGAATTCAACATTAATGAATCAATGGTACGGAAGTGGAGGAAGCAAGAAGATGACCTGCGCCAAGTAAAGAAGACCACACAGAGTTTCCGAGGGAACAAAGCGAGATGGCCACAGTTAGAGGACAAAATTGAACAGTGGGTTATTGAACAGAGAGCAGCAGGTAGAAGCGTCTCTACAGTCTCTATTCGACTGAAGGCAACAGCGTTAGCACGGGACATGAATATCAATGACTTTCGAGGCGTTCCTTCTTGGTGCTTTCGTTTTATGAAAAGACGTAATCTCTCCATCCGCACACGAACTACCGTCTCGCAGCAACTGCCAAAAGATTACGAAGAAAAGCTGGTCACTTTCCGCGCATACTTCAAAAACAAGATCACTGAAAAGAAGATCCGGCCAGAGCACATCACTAACATGGACGAGGTTCCCCTCACCTTTGATATCCCCGTGAACCGCACTGTGGAGAAAACAGGGACCAGAACGGTGTCTATACGCACCACAGGGAACGAGAAGTCATCCTTCACTGTAGTTCTCGGTTGCCAGGCTAATGGCCAGAAACTTCCACCCATGGTCATTTTCAAGAGGAAGACTTTGCCAAAAGAAAAGTTTCCAGCCGGCGTCATCATCAAAGCTAACCCGAAGGGCTGGATGGACGAGGAAAAGATGAGTGAGTGGCTGAGAGAAATTTACGTCAAGAGACCGGATGGCTTTTTCCACAAATCTCCGTCCCTATTGATCTGCGACTCCATGCGCGCCCATCTCACCGTTGCTGTCAAAAACCAAGTGAAGCAAACTAATTCGGAGCTTGCCATCATTCCGGGTGGATTAACTAAAGAACTCCAGCCGCTAGATATTGGTGTCAACAGGGCGTTCAAAGTTAAACTTCGAGCTGCGTGGGAGCAGTGGATGACAGAAGGTGAACACACATTCACCAAGACAGGGAGACAGCGCCGGGCGACTTACGCTACTATCTGCCAATGGATCGTGGATGCCTGGGCTAAAGTATCAGTCTCAACTGTGGTCCGAGCTTTCACGAAGGCCGGAATCATCACTGAACTGCCAGGTAACAGCAACGACACTGACTCGGATAATGACGAGAGGGATCCGGGCATGATGGATGCCGTAATCGCCCAACTGTTAAACTCGGACACTGAAGATGAAGAATTTGAGGGATTTGTGGACGAGGAATGAACTGAAAAAGTGAGTGTATTGTGTTGTATTTTACGTGTCATAACTGAACAAGGTTGGGAGTTATTGTGAATACGCTAACGTTTGATTT
>CALSCE010010678.1:914376-957167 GCA_943593645.1 Bovichtus variegatus | reverse complement strand
GGTTGGGAGTTATTGTGAATACGCTAACGTTTGATTTAGCGGTATCAGACTGTTTTTTTTACGTGTTCCAACTGAACAAGGTTGGGAGTTATTGTGAATACGCTCATTAACGTTTGAACAATGTTGAGAGTTTTTGTGAACACGTTTAATAAAGTTTGACTTATCTGACTGTTTTGTTTCGCTTAATGCGCCTTATAGTCCGGTGCGCTTTATATATGAAAAAAGATCGAAAATAGACCATTCATTGACAGTGCGCCTTATAATCCAGTGCGCCCTATAGTGCGGAAAATACGGTACATAGTTGCACAAATGAAATTGACTCTCCAGGGTTAGCAAAATGGCATGCATTGCTTTATTTGGGCTTGATCAAGTCTTGTTCAAAACCTCGTATAAACACAATTCTTGCATATCCTGCAAGAAAGCTTTTCCTCAAACAGCAGGAAATCTCACCGTCAAACATTCATGTATGCACACAGTGGAGTCTTGTTGTCTGTTGGGTTGTTAACTGTCTTAAAAGGTTGAGTCAAAATAAGGGAAATTGCACTCTGTGTTTGTGGTGAAAATGATTTCCTTCATCATCGTTGTTTTAGCCCAAACAGAGAGGGCATGCCGTCACCCATATTTTGCAGGGTGTTTGTAGATACACTATGGTTTGTGTGTGAGTGGCCTGCGTAGGTCACAGTTCAACATTGACGTGGATCTTTGAGCTTTCTGTGTTGTGTTATGTGAAAATCATCACCAGGTGTTTTGAAAACGTAACATTAATCTCGCAAAGTGTGTATGTCTATGAGTGTGTATTCCACATGCTCAGTCTGTTCCATCTACTTTTAATATTGTTTTGTCTACTCACGTGTCTGTTTCTTATGCGCCTCCTTTCTGCTGTGTGTTTGGCCCTGGATCAATGGTCCCTGTTACACTGTTGTGGAAACACGGCTAACTTTCCTTTAGCTACAGAAACGCATATAGACAAAACGACAAGGACATTCAGACAGAAGCCTTTTTAGCCCATCAGCATATTATACAAACGGCTGTTGGTTTGACATTTTGGCTGCTGAAGAGTCAACTTCTTAATGCTTGTTGACCAAACAAAGGACAGACAGCTGGCTGATGCAGGCACATCACATCGTGCCTCCATCTCTCTCCGCTGCTTTCTGTGTAGCGCTCACTTTCTGATGCACAGAAACGGTTCACATACATCTCCCTTAGAAAAAAAGACTTCTGCAAACCTGTAATACAGTTCTCTTCAGCTGTCCATTGCAGTCCATTTAATTCCATTTATTGCAGTAGCTGTCTGCTCTGTGGCAGTGCCCCTTTTCTTTCTCACTCACTCTCAGTCTGTCAGCCGTGGCTATATACAGGCCATATCACAGCAGGACTGTTCTTTATACCTAATAATGGATGAAATGTCACACTTTGTGATGGGTTACAGTCTGGCAGATGAATGCCCTTAGAGTGAGAGCCCAGTTTGTCTGCATTAGTTGAGTTTTGGCTAATAGGGGGCAGCAAAACATCAACATAAGCTGACAGATACACGGATACCATCCCACCACCTTATAAAGATGTTATGGCTCATGCTAATAGCAAACCGTTGCCTATTTTTACATCCAGCAGATGTGGAAATAAATGAACATTTTCAGGCCACCGTAGTAATGTAAGTCCAATATTCACTGTGCTTTTTAACTCCTCTTAATGGCATAATTTGGCATTAATTCTTTGGCGTTTGCTTAATAATTGTCTGTCTGCTGATTGGTGCTGGAGGTAGCATAACGTTGGTGTATAAAGCTGTATATGGATTTATGAAGGTGGTGTAACTGTACAATACAATAAATACAAACACTTAACTAAAAGGCAAAAAAAAAAAAGGCAACATGCTAAAAAGTTGGGAAATCAGTATTTTGGCCTTCTGTTCTCTTCTGGCCAGGAGAATGATACTGTATAAATGGAAAGACCCTGTTCCACCAACATTTAGTCATTGGATCAGGGAATTCATGTACCATCTCAAACTGGAGAAGATACTGTCAGAGGGTCTACTTGGAAATTTCATACTATCTAGCAGTCTTTTTTTTTTTTTGTTGCCTTTTTTTGAGGATATGGAAGCTGACAGCATGACAGTGTAACCATTTTTCCCCTGTCATTTCAATTTGCTTGTGTTATTTATCTTCCTTGGATGTCTGGCTATGTATAATGGATATATATGTGTATGTCTGGTATGGGGGGTTATTTCTTGCATTTTTGTTATTTCTTCGGTTGGACCTGTTTGGACCTGTGATATAATATGTAAAACACAATAAAAAGACCTTGATTAAAACTAAAATAAACTTGAAAAAAAATAAAGTTGGGCATAAATTCTCCATGACTCACTTACTGTGTCCGACGTTTTTTCACGTCTGATTTGATTGTAATATTGATATATGTAGGTTTAAGGGGTTTGTCTATTGGTGTATACTCCAATGTGAAAGCTACCCTGTGTTTGGAGATGTTTGGATGTGGTCTTAATGCAGTTTCAGGGGCTTACACACTGCGTATCACTGGTCAACAGGAGATAACAGCAGACTGGTGATTTTATTTTTTTTGTTACTCTGCAGTATGTCAGAGGGGATCTAAACGCAGCAATGTCCTGCTGTGCCTTGACGGAAATGTCTGAGGTTCTTGTTGCATCAGTTTTCACTACCAAGACGGCTGAGAGGAATGTGTAGAAAACATCTCAATCACACACACAAAGTCTCTCTGTCTCATTCTCGCTCACACACATTCACAGTCATCCCCCCCTGAGGGAGCCACTGCAACGGACACTCAATAAAGAGAGCTCTATTGATCTACCTGCAGGTGGCGAGGTAAAGGAGAGCCTATTACTGCTTTAATAACACACTTTCCTCTGTGTCTGCCTGCCATACGGGCTCTGCAGCCTTCAGCCTGTCCTGTGACGAGGCCTGTGTGGCACACAGCTTTGCATGTGACTGACGCTGAAACTGTTGTCATGACGCAGTGTGGCTGACTTACTCAACTCACTGAATTACACCCATCTGTTTGTACTGTAGATCAACATGTTACTACGTTCCAAGGAGGCCTCAAGCCAGTTGTAGTTATTCACTTTTTTCATTACTTTTTTCAAATTCTGATATATTTGCTTGTTTAAAAGTTTCAAATGGCTCAGTTGTCTTGGCTACTACAGAATACGTTAGACAAATGTTCTGCATAATGTCAATGTGACCCAAGTTTGGAAGGATTAATTTAAATATAAAGTCCTTGTCTGTGTTATTGTCTAAGTCTGAAACATTAAAATGGCTACAATGAGTTGCCACAACAGAGATCAATACTTGCCAAACAAAAGCTTTTTGTGTGCTTGTTGTTTTTGACAATCGCGAAACCTTTTTGCCAATGACATTTCACATTTCAGTTGTGTAATGGAAACACAGTTTACCACTGTGAATAGACGCCGACAAACTCCATTAAAAGGTTTCTCCAATGCTGACAAATGACTTGAAGGAAACCGGAGAGAAACCGGCAGGTTCCGTCATTTTGTATTTTCTGTCAGTGCTGTTTTTAGCAGATTTTTTGATGCAATGCTTTAAAATATTAACTTTGACTCTTGAAGTGAACTAAGACTCTGGGAGCTATGATCACTGCTGTGTTCACAGTATCATAATTATTTCTGTGACATCGGATGGAAAGGGCCATGGTAATCCTAGATTAAAACGCTGAGACTATGTGTGTCACAACCTCAGACACAGGGTAGGAGGACTCAAATGCACAACACCAGAGAGAGATGTAAAGTGTAAAATAAAACATTTAACTTGCAAAAAAGGTAGGACAAACTCAGAACGCTCACAAGGAGGATTTACCAAAAACTGGCACAAGACAAGGGAGACAGGACTATTAATACGTGAGGTGAGTGGGCACAGGTGGAAACAATCAGGGACGGGGCAGACGCTGACGAAAGGCGGGAAACCACACAAAGGCGGGAAACCACACAAAGGCAGGAAGTAAAGGGGTCTGAAATGAGGGACAAGATGTAAGTACAAAATAAAACAGGAAGTGCAGTGACTGACAAGACTGGACGTAAGACACGGTGACTTGACAAATGACAGACAAGAGGTGACTAAAACCAACTAAGAATAAACATGAACTATACTAAACATGAACCTGACTAACAAACTAAATAAAATACAATAATAACTACAACATGAAAACTTTAATGTAGTTCAACCCAAAACATACAGACAAACAATCATGTATAAGTGGCCTATAATCCTAAAGGCCACTAACAATGAGCCCAGTCAGAAGTAAGAAACCTGGAAGGGATAGAAGGAGTGTGTTAACGTGATAAAAATGAGCGTGATGGTCAACATTCCTGACATACTGTTGCCCTGCTGGCTGTCGTTAATTTGATTGGTGAAAGGCCTTTGTTTGTGCTTGCATTAGTGTGCATACTCTTGTATTTCACTCTTATTTTTATTTCCGATTATTACTCTTTAAGGTAATGGTCTGAAAACATGTAAGAAGTCTTCTCACATTTCTCTGCATCTTCACTTTGATGTATAGACATGCTTTGCGGTACCTCTCCTCACCTCTGACATTTAACCATCAGCATTACCATGGCAATCGCCATTAATCTCCAATTAGCTAGTTCCTGGAAAATCAAGTCCATTCTTTGCTTCCCGGAAAGCTCTGTCGCGTTCCAAAGAAAGAAAGAGGGGCGATTTGGACAAGCTTTGGTTCCCATATTGATACAGAGCCAGCTGAGCTCATTTCTATGCTCCCACTGTTCCTGAGACTTAGGCTTTTTTTTTATTCCTTACACTTTGGTTGATTTGTTTGTGCTGTGTAATTTTGTTGTGGCTCTGTGACCCAGGCACTGGGTCAGAGGGGTGTGTACTGTAGCTCACAAGATTGCAATGTCTGTTGAAGAGTAGGCATTGGAGAAGTAAATAACTAATCCATAAAGTACACTTGAGTTGAATCATTTTATGCTCCTTTTTTTCTCTGCTTCTTTCTGTGTGGTCTGCCTCTACGGAAAAATGGCCAGTAGTTGAAGAACAGAAAGGAACAGGAGACTCGAGAGGATTTTAAAGTCAAGTCATTGTCAATATGCATCAACAGAAATTTGAGCTAACGATATTTTGTTATATGCTCAGTAATGATGCAATATTCGGTTTATTCTATATGAATTTATAAAAAAAAAAGGCATGCTCATCTATTCAAATTTGGTTGACATTGATGCCTTCAATTTGGAGCTGAAGTCTCTAGTCTTATTTTGGATTTTGTTTTAATTAAAGTTGCGAAGAACTTTCATTTTGTGTTGATTTTGGTAACCCCTGTGGACAAAGGCGGTAGTGTTTCCTTGAGCACCAGACTCCCTTTAGTAAACCTCTCATTTTACTGCAGCAGGGTCTGACAGTCTGCCCCACACAGTCCTGGTTCTGGTTCTCCTATGCCTCCCTTCCCTCCAGCGGGCTCAACAATACGACCTGGGCCTGCAGCAGCGAGGTGTTGGTGTTGGTTCCCAGGAAGCTGGCGGTGAGCAGACTGACCCTGGTTGCAGCCGGAGGCCCAGCTGGAATCTGAGCTGAAATGGTTTCTGGTGAACCTGCATAATTCTGTCTTATTTCGCCAGAATCGGACTCACCTATAATCATCTTTGCTTGTGTTGGTCATATATCTGTATAACATTTTCATGTTTCATAACCAGTTAAAAACTCCTTGTCGTGACTTTAATGAGCTGTGTCCCCTGGTAGATATAATAACCTTGGTTTAAGCATTTTATTAATGCAGTGCTGGGATGAGACTGTCTGCAGGGTTATTATTGTTGCCTGTAGTAATCCATCAGAAACTCTTCACAGTTAAGTGAGGATTAGGGAAAACATGATTTTGATTAAAACATCTTCAGTGGTTTAGCAAGATAAGCGTGCGTCTATACTGCTGCATGCCTGCGTCTGTCCCGTTCTTGTGTCCATCAGTGTGTTACTGTCTGTGTGAATATCCCTCCATTCGACCCACTCTACCTGTCCCATATTCTAAGACCCTATTTTTCCTCTCTCAACGCCGATGGCTGCTGACATTTCCTTGTTAAATTCCACAGCGGACATCTAAGCTTAAGAGCGTGTAGATAAAGAAAGATGGTCTGTGTTATCATACAGAGGGATTTGGTTTTATTTTTTTACACATAAAGCTGACTCTGTGCCCACATTCACAAGGCTGCACGCGAGGGAAGCCTGTTATCTTAAATATGAATGGGATCACAGAGAAACTATAGTGTGATATCGCTTCCCCACAGATACTCCAGCGCCTTTAAGAAACCACCAGTCTGTGCTGTTCAGTGTATTCATGGACTTGGTTTTATGATAAAGGGTTTAATGTACTTTATGTTGTAGAGGGCTGCAATGAATGCTTGTTTGCATTGATGAAATCTATTTCTTTTTTAATTAATAAAGCAATTGCTTTGGCTGTAAAATGTCAAAAAATTGTGTCTTCAAATTATCACTTACTTGTTTTTTTCCCAGAAGGATTTTTATCACCCTGGTCTTGTGTGAACTTGTTGCAATCAGTGATGGCTATTAAACTGTATGTAGATGGAAGGAAAAATGGTAGCATATCACAGGAAGGGCTTTTTACAAGTAAAGTGAGAACACCATTAGTCTCACGGCTACATTGCATCCTGCTCTCTTGAGGGTACTGGAAATCGATACATTTAATGGGGAATATACAATATCCATTCAGGAATTCTCATATATTAGATTAAATGAGTAAATGGATTGTAAACTGTTATTCAAACTGCATAACTGCACTTCGCCCAATTATGTGCAATCATTCTGCAGCCAGAGGATTCACGTTTTTTTTTTTTTTTTTTTCAGCAGCTGTTTCAGTGCACTTTGTGCCCATCAGGAGACTGTCAGGCTTGAGTCCAATTTAAACAGGATTAAATTCACAGTGGTGGGCTCTGTAATTCTAATTATTATCAATCCATCCACAACTGTAATCCACTATGTATCTGCCACGTCAACTCTAGAGCAAATTACCTGCTGGTTTTCAGTCAACTCAGAGGTCATCTGATAATAGCGGTGCAATCAAACTGACTTCTCTCTAATGCAGAAATGTGTTGTATTCATGGTGGGCAGCTAATTTGCTCCACCAGCATGTGTGTCTACATGAAAGTGCAGTGTGTCATGTTTTGAGATTCAAGCACATTGGAATACAGCATATTTACCCGGCTCATAAGTAAGGGTTGGTAATGTGCAGGTTTTTACTATAAATCCAAAGCACACATAGCATTAAAGATAAAACAAACAAACACTGTTTGGGTTTATAGAGTGCTATGTGAACAGTGCTTGATATACAGGTAGGAAGAAGTTAATGCAGTGTCAACACAGGTTATAAATGACTGCGCCCACTTTCCCTCTGTGAGGAAACTGTAGCCGTCCAAGGTACTGAAGTACGTTTACAGCCCAAGTGATTGGCCTTGGCACGTTGCACACGCACGCATGCACACACGCACGCAGGAAGTAAGTGTGTGCGTGCGTGCACACTTACTTCCTTGTAGGAAGTAATGCTGAATGCTGACATCTACGTACGTTCCAATGAGCCTATAGCTAACCAACTGTGTCATGTGAAGTACGCCATTCCCTATTTTTCTTCTGTGTGTGTGTGTGGTAGAGTCATATCCATGTAAAGTCTTAACCGTTATGATATGATTTGACAGCATATCAGCATATCATAAAGGCCGTTAATCTTTGTCTGTCAGTGATGTAAGTGTTTTTAGTGATGTTGGAAATCCCTCAGCTTTAGACTAGAGACTGTTTTAACTTATCAAGATGAGTGACAAGTGCTGGGGTGCATACCTGACCAACTGAGGTACAAACAGTGTACGTCCTGCCTCAAGGTAAAAAAACAGTTGCATATTATGTCTTTAATGTCCGGCGCTAAGGGGCGAATTAAGAATTATCTTAAGATAAAGATCCAATCCATGGATTTAAATTGATTCGAGAGATAGGATAATTAAAGGCCTGGAGAAAGAGATCCAGAAAATCAAGAGAGTTTATTTATAGATACATGTGAGCCAATGTTTATCTTTTAAAAGGCCAAATCATGGTACTGAGGCAGAACGCAGGAATTATTCAGCTGATAAAACATGCAGGATTGTTTTGTGTTTTTTTTTTTTGCAACAGAATCTCTAATTATACATTTCATCATTGCTTTCAGCTTCTCCCATTTTTTCTTCTCTGGGGTGAGCTTCAGACCACACACCACTGAGCAGTATGATTGTTGGCGCACCACCCAAAGGGAATACTTGTGTGATTTCAGCAGCAGAAGCCCGATTATTGAAATATTTTACTGACAGTACTGTTTGTTCCGTCAGTTAGGCGGTTTAATATGCGTTGAACAACCTCCAGCGTATTTTGACATCGGCTTCCTTACACACTGAAATCTGCAGAAAGCCTTGACGTATGTTTACATTATTCCTCTTTTTAATGGAAAAAACACTGCTTCCATACTTTCCTTGTAAGAGAGGGTTACACAACAGTAAAATACACTTGGTTATTTAAATTGTGAAAGAAATTGATTATTTACTGAAGTGGGATGGCATGAGCTTTGTCCCCTAGTGAAGGTGCAACTCGACAAATCTAATGGATATTTCTTAATAGCAGAGGGTTGGAGAATGTCTTCAAACACAGGTCCGTTTTCTATAATATCACAAAGACGAAGAGAAAAGATGGGGAAGACATCATGAAGAAGTAGTATGACTCCTGTAATTATTGAAACCCACCATAAACCGTAAAAGTTTGAGCTGGAAAGTCATTGTTGACGGTGAGAAACGTTTCACTTCCCTATGCGTCCAGTTTGTTGGTGGACTCTGGTTTCTTCTGTGTGGGGTGACGGGCAAGACAAAATGTACATTTTTCCAGAGTTTTATTGACAAACATTTTAGTTTGGCATACCCACACCTAAGTTTTCTAATAGTTCCAAAAAATGTTCTCCAAGCAGGCGTTCAAACTGAAAAAAGCTCTGCGTTACAAAAATACATTTGTGTAGGCGCAAGGTAGTGATGAGACATGAAATACAGGAAGTCCAGTTTGAGTAACACATCCATGGGTTTAAAGAGATGATCTGATTCAAAACACTGTACAGCAGTTTATAAAATTGTTAAGAGGGATTTTACAATCCTAGAACGTCTTCGCTGTGGCAATTATTAAATCTTCATCGAGACGATTGTGAGATGAAGAGAATTGCGTCCTTCACGTTACAAAGTAATTGACCAGGAATGTGCGTTTGCATGTATTTGATTGGTCACCACAGCCGGTCATGTCGCATGTGTGTTTTTTTTGGTGGGTTTTTTGGAATTGTTGTTGTGTACATAATAGTTTGTATTATTATGAAAGACAGACATCTCTTAACATACTATCGACACATAATCTTGGTCATAGACTCCACATTGAGCCAGTTGCTTCTTGAGTTAAATCTCATTTCATTTCCTCACAATTTCATTGCAAGGCCTCATATTGCATTTGCGTATCCACAACAGGCTTTCGTTAAACATAGAGAAAAACAATGTTCAGATGTCTGTGTGCCGTTTGCTCCACAAAAGCATAATGCTCGAGGAGGAACTGGAGTTCTGGTTTAGTGCAAATAATATCTAATTATCAAGCACTTGTCCCAGTTGTACCCGTGTCATGGTGGAAACAGATGTGGGTAAATCCGGATTGTTACTTACAAAAACAAAGACATACGGTGAGGCATGCTTTCGCTCCTTCATAGATACACTCATTAACGTCTCCCCCAATACACACACAAATATACACGCCCCTATACATAGCATCAGATTAAGCAAGTGTGTTCATTTTTTACTTAAGCGTGATGAGACAAAACCCATCAGTATGTGGATTTATTGACAGTTCATTGAAGATAAATCACCCTGCTGCTCTGTGTGTTTGTCCATGCGAGTATTCGTTTGTGTCCCAGAGTCGACAGCTATAACTATAATTAGCTCTTGTGTTTTGGTTGCCTTGGTAGCACCACAAAGTCCTTATGATTGTGGCATTTAGTGTGTGTGTGTGTGTGTGTGTGTGTGTGTGTGTGTGTGTGTGTGAGAATGTGTGGGTGAATTTGCCTTATCAAGTGTGCAGTGGCATCTTTTTCTTTATCGGTCAGCTGCGTAGATGGGGCATCAGGGATACATTTAGACAGAGCTACATGAGCATAAAAAGGGCCGCTCTAAGATCAACACGCGACGCTCATTCGACCAACAGTATTAGCACAACATTAGGTTGAATAGATCCAAAGAGAATCGTTTGCAGCAGTTGTTTCCTAGAGCGTAATCAGCAGCGCGTTCAGACCAGTAATCTTTGTACAAGTTCATTTCAACTCTGGAGCAGTTAGAGCTTTAGTTCAGTTTGAACATTGCCGTTTAAACTCGGGTGGCGTTTCATGGCAACAAGACACATCCAAATGTAACTCAAGGTCCTCATCCAAGAGAACTGCGGTGCATTCAACAAGAACAAAACCTAATCCAATCCAAAACGCAGGGTTTTATGGGCGTCACAAGACTAATGTTGAAGCATGAGCGGTTCCTCAGCACAATATAAATGAGGGTAAACTGCACTCTGGACTGATGCTCAGCTATTTGCGTTCCTACCTGGTGTGAGCACTTAAGTAATATAGATGACGTGCAGACAAGACAAACCATTTTGACTAGTTTAAATTGGAGCACCTGGAGGCAGATTTGTTTTGATGCCAAACTGTCTAACCTGGCAGGACAACAGCCAACCAAATTTCTGTTCCATAAATTAAAACAAAAGTTAAGTTCCACTGTGGTTCAGATCAGTGTAAACCAAAATTAATTGCAGGGACGAAAAAAAGAAACCCTCAGCAAACACAGCTAACTAGATGTTGTTTTCACGCTATTGAAGTGCATGTTACGTTTTTTAAAACGTAAATGATCTAAAATTTAAGATTTGACATGTTTCTCAAGTCATTATGGGCAAAAAATTCTGAGTAAGACATTTTTTTTTTTTTTTTTTTACATCTCACCAAATTTCATAATCTAAGAGAGTCGCTGTCCCTGCCTCAGCACAATTTGCAAAAGTTAGTTATACAATAGTTCAGAATCAGAAAGTTAGGCTGAGGTGTGGCGTTAGCTAACATCAGCTAAGGATAATTAACATTTTTTAATTAAAAAAATCTATTTGGGGAGTTTCGTCCTTTCTTTGAAGTGTTTCAGCTTTTCAGGATCTCTTTCTCTTGTATTCACCGCCCAACAGCTGCACTGCAACATCTGGGGGATTGATTCCTATCTCAAGAACACTTGGAGGTTAGTTAGTGAGGATGCATCTCAATCAGCTTACGTATTTGTGACTCAGCTTCAGCACACCTGTGCCCCCAAACGCTGTCCTGTTTATGGAACTCTGAAAAAATAGACTGTGATGGGGGACAGCTGAATTATGTAGCGTGAATTGCTTGTAGCAGATTTGAACATTAATACCAAAATATATATTTATAACTAATAAATCTAAATTATGTATGATAACACATGAATTGGTACAAAAGGTGAAGGAGAGTGATGCTCTCTTTCTCTCTGTGAGTCTCTCTCTCTCTCTCTCTCTCTCTCGCTCTCTCTGTCTCTCTCTCTCCTTCTCTCTCACAGCATGTCACTGGGTCATATTACAGAAATCTGAATATTCTGTAATAATGTATAGTTGCAGTCACCAATATCTGCTGCAATTAATTTAGGCGTAGCTGCAGCTGCGGCTTGCTGTGATAAGGATGCATAATCAGCTGAGTGATGCTTATGTCCATAGAGATTAGTTGTTGTGACTCCTTAGCGTTTTTTTTCTGTACATTTGTAATTATCCTCTGCTGGATTAAGGGGGGGGGAGGGTCTGTGAACATGAAGCCTGTGATTCTGAAGGGATTACGTTCAAGAACAAGTTTTACGTTCATTTTTGTTTCTCTTTTGCCTTTAAGGGACTTTGTCAAAGTGGGTACCTTGTGGTCGTAACTGTAAAAATGTCAAGAAGTTTGCAGTTTGATTGATATGGGATGGATAATGATTAAATTAAAGTTTAATTATTAATCTATTCAAATAATATCATAGTCTTTGTGAATCAATATTTAACCTCGGCCACACAGTTGAATTTGTATAGATTTTTTAAGGCATAAATTGCTCCTTCCCTTCTGCAATAGATGTCTATTGAAGATCCTTTTGGGGGTTTATACAAAAATGTGAATATATATTGCATTGCATGTTGCCCAAGGTTAGCATCCATTAGGCCACTGCTGTCCCAATAATACACTATTGATTTCTCTCAGCTTGTCAATTTGAAAAACCTTTTGTTGTAAACAAGCCTGTTTCACACCAGGGTTCATAAAGTTCACAACCTCAAACAAATCACTTGTGCATTATTGGATATCAATACAGCATTGTGCCAGTCCCTTCTGCATTCAACCATATAGACAAAAGGTTTTACATGATTTTTTAGTTGTTCTTAAGAGCTTCATCATCTTTGCTAAAATAATGTTCTTAATGCCAGAGGAGCGATTGTGAACACGGCTGATTCGAAATCGACCTCAGACCTGCATTTAGAATCATTAGTGCGTGTAGAATTACACCACAGTGGACAGCAACACGATCTGAACTGTCATTATGCAACAGCCCGACATACCACTCAAAAGTACATTTCATCAGTAATGGTCATGAGAGGGTGTCATAGACCTCAATTAATGATAAGTAAGAATGACAGAGATGGGGAGGGGAAGGAAGAAAAATGGCAAGAGTAAAGGGAAGAAATATGTCTTCAGCACACCTGTGTGTTTATGATTGAGTAAGGCACAGTGGACACGTTCCATAGCTAATGCTGTGCTTCACATCTGATGGAATTTGCTTGACCAACGGTTAATACTGTTCATCCAAGTAATAATACGAAATGGTCATCATATATTTTTCTGGATGCTATAAATGATCTTTCCCGGCACTAAAAAAATCACACATGAGACTCTCTTTTAACCACACACAGCCAAACTTGTATGGAGGCCTCAGCAGTGCCCAGGAGGTGAGCTGGTACCTCTCAAAGTACCAGTCCACAGTCCATACTTGGTCCGTTTGGGGACTTGAACTGGCGACCTTCTGGTTCCCATGCCATGTCCCCTACAGAAATGAAATGCAAACTAAGTTGTGAGTCAGTGGGAATCTTGTGCTGAATGCAGTCAGCCACTACAGTGGTCTCCAACAAAGTCCCAAAATAACTCTGTCCCGCAGGTGTTTGCACAGCTGGTCTAATTAGATACGGCACAGTCTGTGTCTCAAACTGGTCCTTAGTTGCTGTAGTAAGCAGTTAATCACTAAACTCTGATTTGGATTTTGGCTAATGAACATTTGGACAATGACGAGCCCTGTTGTGCGTTTCAGTAATTCAATTAATTTCAGCTGTGCTCACCCTGCTGTTACGTTTTAGACCTATGTGGAAGAGCAGGTGTAGAAACAATTTGAAATGAAAGTTAATTGCAAAAAGCAGAAACAGCACAGGGACAATTAACAACATAAATGCTTTGGTATTGTGTATGCTACCACACTGACATGGCTTACTGGCACACCTAAATGGAACAAATCCATCATTAATGGTATTAATTACAGCGTTGCGTTTCCCACTGTGACACATGACACGCCTGCTGTGAAGAAGGCCTCTTCTGATTATTACTGGATTTAAAAAGCGCCACGTAAATAAAGCTATTGATTGACATGATTTCATTCATAAATATCAAACAAGTACCGTAATTTTCGGACTATAAGCCGCGCCTTTTTCCCCATTTTTCGACCCTGAGGCTTATATAACGGTGCGGCTAATCTATGGATTTTTACAGCTAACGGCCACTAGGGGATTTTACAGGTTACAGTCCACCGGAAGGCGGAAGTCCTCCGGAGGCGGGAAAAGAGCGCGCAAAAGTAAAAGTGGAACCGCGAGTGGTACGAGAGACAGAACGACAGCGAGACAGACGGACATTACGAGAGCGAGACAGTTTGTCTTTTTCATGCCAAGGACCACTGCTGTAGATCACTGCCGGTACGTGCGCTGGGAGCGCACCGTTTAAGTTTGAAAATTGAAAAGTTTGTGTGTCTGAAACGCTATGTGATACAGTACAGTTTACACAGCATAGTACATGTTCTGTAGCTACTATTGCACTAAATGGTAACACTTGAAAACGTTATGCAAATATGCAACTTGTTTGTTGAAACGTTAATAAATGAGAGCCTCCTCAAACAGCCGCCTCTTTCCCGACAATCCCCTCTGTGCACGAACCCTTACATATGGTAATTAAACATTAAAAAACCGCGGCTTATAGTCCAGTGCGGCTTATATATGTACACATCATTCAATTTGGCTTCTGCGGCTTATAGTCAGGTGCGTCTTATAGTCCGAAAATTACGGTAGTCTGATCGGGTTTAGTATTGGCCAGATTGGAAGGCAGGAGAGTAAAATCCATGAACATATTATGACGCTATTGACAGTAAGGAAACCACAACTGGCAGCGGAGAGGAAACCGAGAGAGATTGCTAAAAAAGCACAAGGACATGAGGACACATGGGGAGCGGAGGAAGACGAAGGGAAAGGAAAGAGGAGGAGGCAGGGAAATTGACTGTCCTTAGTCCCCGATGATGAAGTCAAACTTCAATCAGCACAGCTAAAAATAGTACAGTAGTGGCCCTGCTGCTACCACAAGCACACACAGAACACACACACACATGCACACACACACGCGCACACACACTCCCGGTAGGGATTCCCATCAAAGCTGCCATCACCCATCCTGACCTTTTCATTTAAGTTATGTTCACTCACTCTCTCACTCCGCCATTCACAACCTCCCTGTGATTTACTGCCCGTTGAGCTACTTTAGTTGAAGGCATGAACTTGAATTTCCTCAACGTGCATTATATCGGCAGAAAAGCATTGTGTGAGCACTCAGCACACTGAGTGACGTGCAGCCAAGGAAACAACAGAGAAACGCGGAGGCATAAAGGGTTCATTAACATTTTTCAAAGTTTGTCGCTTATTAATCTTAAACTCAATGCTTGGAATTAGCGAAAGAAAAAAGGTGTTTCAATGAGGATTAAGGAGCAATTTTTTTGGTCGGGATTTAAAAGTCCTTCTCGACCTTGTAAACAGCAGTTGACAAAACAATTTATTTCACATGATATTTCATGGTAGGTACCTAGATTTTCCAGCACTTTATGATACACTTTATCATACATTTATGATAAATGACTAGTAATAATTCATTATACAGTATTTAGACCTTATGAAGGTCACAGTGTGTGTGTGAAGGAACATCTTGTTAGTTTATCGCGCCTAACACCTGTGTGCGTGTGCGCGTGTGTGTGTCTGTGCGTGTCTGTGTGTGTGTATGTGCTCCTGCATGTGCATTGGTGTGTGTAAGAGACCTTGAAGCCCGTGCAATGCACACTGGGTAAACATGTGAACTGCTCTGACTGCTGTTTATCACAGTGTCACAGTCAACTATCAAATTGGAGAGGAGTCGTCACTTCATCTTACACACACACACACACACACACACACACACACACACACACACACAATGCTCCACATCCTGCTAATGTACAAGCTACTGTCAATATTCCTTCTACTTTAAAGGATCATTCAACATTTTGGAAAATATGGTTATTGGCTTTCTTGCAGGGAGTTTGAGTAAAAGGTCAATACCACAAAATAATATCGATACAAATTGTGCTGATGATAAATAACTATCTCAGTGTAATTATTCTTCTACAAGTTAAACTAATGTAGGTCTCATGAATTGGGCTTCCCTTTTATAACATGGGGAAAAAAAACATGGCACCATACAGTGTTTTGCTGTTCACACTAATTAGAAAAACATTAGACATTAAACATAAAGCAACGTAAAAACATAACAGGTGACCACACCTATGCAATCACGCCACAGACTATCGTCTTGAGTTGTACATTGTTACCTCTAGAGCTGCATGAGAAAACAAAGACATCACTTTGAGTCCAAACTAAATTATTAAAAAAGTTAAATTACTACAATTACTGTGATCACAACTTCAAGAAATCTGACCCTCTGCGGTCACAGTGACGGTGGGAAGATAAAATGTGAAAATGAAAGAGAGAATGGAAGTCCAAGAGCCCCGGAGAATGTCGTGGAGATGAAAGGAAAATTATATGATGAGAGATGGCGAAATTGAAAGGACGTATTAGAGGAGCGAATGAAGTGACAGATAGAAGACAGACAACACGATTTTAGTTAGGAGAGGGAAGGGGACAGAAAGTGGAGAGTGGAGTTTAGTTTTGTAAAAGCATATAAAAGCCTTCAGCTCGGGCTTTCTGACGACACCGAGGGCACTCTGATCAGTGGCCTCCCCCCTTTTAGCCAATCCTTTACCACAATTACTCATTGAGTTTGGAACCTTAATGCATTTAGAAAAACATATTTTTTTCTAAATGTGCCAGGGATTCCCCACTACTAAAATCTTCAACATCAATATTGGCATCACTCTCAAATTATATCAGTATCATGAGGCTCTCATTTCTTCTTGATCAAGGAAAACAAATGACCTCACTTGTGCATCCTTTTCAAGGGACCTTTTTACCTTTAAACACTAAGTACATGTTCAGCCCTTACGTCTTAAGGTTGAACATAAAAAAGGAAAAAAAATCACAAGTAGAAAATGACTCAAATGGAACTCAATTGGAAAGATTTTAGGAGTCGAGCAGGGAAACGATGTGATCGGTGTGTGTGTGTGTGTGTGTGTTGTTGATTGACAGGTGTACTCTTTGCACCGCGTTCCAGCACAGATTGTGAGTCATTTACTCCAGAGGTGGCTGGACATGAGAGGGTTTTATAATGTCTCTGTCCCATTTACATAAAGGGCAGAGTAGCAGTGAGGGGAAGCTCTGCAGAGGTGAATGTATTCAGAGCGCTTGCATTAACACTGTCCTTAGTGTGCGTGTGTGCGTGTGCGTGTGTGTGTGTGTTGGAATAAAAAGATGTAGGAAAGGCTGCAAACCTTACAGAGCGGAGGAATAATTTAAAGTGTCGTCTCTGTCCAATGAAAACCGTGCATCGTGTGCATTTTGTGAATTCTTTTGAAGTGTTCATTCATGGGCTGAGAGAATTCTACTATTTTCTGAAATATTATCTTTAAAAAAAAAGTATTTAAAATCCAATCAGATTATCTGAAATGTGCATTGTCACAGTGCTGAAAACAGACCTTTTTCTTTTTTTAATAAAGACAAAAACACATTTTTCTTATTAAGGGAAGAAGTAGTGAGAGAAAGACTGGATGTGTTACATGTAGGTGTGTTGTGAAAAAGCGTGTTTTGGACCAGAGGCTGATTTTTTTGTTAAGATATTCTGGCAGTTTTCAGCCACACAGCAACATAGTGTGTCCTGTATGCACTTTATCTTACGGCCATTCTCACTGGGTTTCATGTGTGGACCACCAAGGTGAGCATGTCTGCACGTTCACACCTGTTTGTGTGTCAGTGTACTATGTTCCTGTTTGTTTGTGTGTGTGTGTGTGTGTGTGAAGGATGGTTTCCCTCCGATAGAACAGGGCTAATGCTTTGTTTACATCTTCTCAAGTTTCGTAGGGATTTACAGTCCCTGTGTTTGCCAGGGAGGACAAGGAGGCAGGGTCAGGATCCCCTTACTCCTTCTTGGTTCTGCTCTTTCTTCTCACTTTCACCTTTAGGCTATGTTCAGTCTCTTTCTTACTCTTTCCCGCTCCTTGTCTGAACTCCATCATTTGCTGTCTCCCCGTCTTATTCTCTCCCTACAAAATCCTTACTTCCTCACCCTGTTTGCCACCTTAATGTGGAGTACCTCGCTCCATATTCATTTAGCAAATTCCTCATTTGTCTTGGTCTAAGCCTTTTATCTCACTTATTCTCTCCTCCATTATCTCCCCCACTCCTTGGCTTCAATCTGTTTTGGCTCCTTATATTACCACCTGTCTCCCCTTCTCCTAGTATCCATTTTTCTTCTGAATGTTCTCCTGGCTCTGCTCCCCCTCTGCTTTCTTTTATTTATTTATTTTCTTCATGTATCCGTATGATATTAAAGATCAAACCCCATTACAAATTGGTTACACCTGCTTAAAAGTTTTTAGCCTGTTCCCCATTTTCACATGCCTCGTGAATTACAATTCACCCGCAACCGAGCCTAAATCATAACCAGGCATTATCATCATGGCCTCATGAAATGTTTTCTTGAAATAAAGATGAGTCCTTTTTGAGAGCTCTCACCAGGAGATGATTCCCAATAACAAGCTCTGAGTTCATGCCATCTCACAGCGACGGCTGCACTTTGGTATTGTAAGGAAGATAGTTATATGAGAAAATATTGTTGTCTAATGTTGTGTTTGCCTAATAATGTGTTAAGTATAAAACCTTTCTACACTGTAATATTCCTGTGTGAGTATATGGGTTTGCATATACTGTATATATAGCAGTGGCCACCAATGTTTTTTGGCTTGTGGCCAATGGAATCAAAACAGTGATTCCTTTCAACCCATCGTCACCAGCAGTTTATAAAATTATGCATTTTCCCCAAAAACTTTTTGAATAGTTTGTGCAGTCCTAAACATGTACAATGATCCACAAATCCATGGGAATAAAGTAGCAAAAATTTGAGGAAAACTTTAAAAGATTAAATAACATTATGTAGCAGAAAGAGTTTTGTTCAGCTTCCCTCATCTGGTGACCCTTCATGGGGGTCCCAACCCTCATGCTGGGAACCACTGAGCAGTTTTAAAAGACTGTATCGTGAGAGTGTGTTCAAGTGTATTAATGGATGTGTTTTTAACAACGATGACTTGCACTCTAGTTTTTATTAATGTTCTGTAGTTATATCAAAAATAATTTAATAATCTTTTACACCGTTTCAAATTCCAGTTTCTTTAAATTACTGCAATTCCATTGAACAGCTGACAGCTGTCTTTGCATTTCAGATACAGTGTGATCTTACATCTGTTCACGTTTGTCTCTTCTTGCAATAATCTGTTTAATAAGTGTTCCTGATGTTAAAACTTGGTTGAACTGTCGATCAGGGATAAAAACCTGTGTTATGAAGCAAAAATCCAGAGGTCATGAAGAACCAAACCAAGTGATATGTCACAGGATATCATTATCTATCATCAGGCTCAGACTAACTACATTTTCTGATTTTCAAAACATCAGAACTATTAAGAATTGTAATTTACCTGTGACCACTGTGTAATATTTCTTTTCATTTCAGCAATGAAATTGAAACCCACATGCGACCCACTTTGATAGCAGCAAGGTATTAATTAGGCTGCTTTGACCTGCCGCCCACCTCCATTCACGTTTCTCCCAAAAGCTTTCACATCTCTCTTTTTTTTAAGGTAATATGGGTTGCCATTAATTCATTGTTCTGAATGCAGACTCAGCGATCAGTTAATGACTACAGTCAACTGCAAACTCACTCAAACTGTGAAAATGACAGAAAATGTGTCAAATTCAGTCATTGAAGTCTGGTGAGAAAAAAAACAACATACAAAGTGTAGAGGAAGCTGTCGGGGTAAGTGATTGTTATAGTGGCGCTGCGTTGTGGAGGTGGGTGAGAAAAAAGGTGTTGAGTGTTTTGTGTGTGTGTGTGTGTGTGTGTGTGTGTGTGTGTGTGTGTGAGGGCATACAATGTAGTACATGAATTCACTCATAAAGTAACTACACCCACGCTCAGTCGGTGTATCTACAGTACAATCTTTCACTTTAAAACACACAGCCAGTGACACACGGAGCATTGAGCATATGTTCTGCCACACACACAATCACACACACACACGCATGTGGCATGTTGCAGAGTGCTCTTCACACCACTCTTTTGTGACACACACAGGCTGCAGCAGCTGTGGGCGCCGATCTGCAATTCATAGCACACTACCATGACCTTCACCTCAATGCCAACAGCTAACTGGATTTCAGCCCAGCTCCATACAGGCCGGGGGATTGGACATGATTTCCTCTGCTGTTACGAGCATTTTTCCGTCCAGACAGGTGTAACATTATCCTGACATGCCCGGCATTTGAAATCGCTGTTGAGGGAAATATTAATGTGGAAATATCAGCGAAAAATGCTCTGGCATGTCTTTAACGCTTCATCTTGTGCGCCTGGATCAGCAGGTTGCCAGTAATTGATTACCTTTTGTACTCCATGTAGGCTAGATCTGCCAACCTGCATCCACATGCCCGTGCATACCAATTAAGAGTCATTATGTGGATGCTGCGTCAGAGCAGAGCAGTTGTCTGAAAATAACCCTCACTCTTTGCCAGTCATAATCAAGTATTTTCAATGACTATCTGATTTTTAGATAAATGTGGAATTTCTTCACTTTATTTTAAAGTACAAGCACATTTTGAGACTTCTACCTGGTAAAATCCTTGTTGAAACACACACTAATCGAAATCAAGGATCAAACTTTTCTCTTTCCAGTACTTCTCTTGGCCTCATGTTGTCATGACCAACCTCTCAGTCACAGGAAAGCATCAATCTAACTGTCGCTGGCATTGGATTTGTATGTATAAATGTGCATGAGCATCATCTGTGTGTGCACAGGCCTGTCTGCATGGCTGACGTTATGATGAATAATAATAGTTGTCCCGAGTGTATGCCTCAGCTGGCGGGCACTTTATCCCACATTAGCTGGAACTTAAAGCTGACAGGTATCAGGTGCAGTCACAGGTGGGCACTTCAGCACAGTTTGTTTCACTTAAAGCTCAAGGGAGCAGCCATCAAAATCAATATACAACAATGGAAACCAGTTTTTGAAATATATTTCCCATTTAAATGTGATATTTCAGTAGTCGTTTGGCTTCTAAATCTTGACATTGACATGTAAATTAATAATCTCTGGGATTGAACTGGAATCAGAATTTTCTATTTTTCACAAGTACTATTATGTGTACCCTTTCACTGTAGATAATGCGTAGTGACTTATAGGACATTAGGCAATAATGTAGCCTGAATCCAATACAAAGACAAAGGTGTAACATGTCAGAATCCTTCTGGACTGTGACTTTGTTCGGGCCGTGGCTCTAGGGATTGCGGTTTGTCAGCCGCTTTGGTCCAGACTGAAATATTAACTATTGGATGGATTACAATAAAATTCTATACAGACATTCATGCTTCCGAGAGGATGAAGCCTCCTGACTTTTAAACTATCTGCACCAGCAGGTTGACATTTGTGGTTCTAAGTGAAATGTCTCAACAGCTAATGGATAGATTTGCCAATTAGCAAAAAACACAATTTAATTTAGCATGCTAACACGCCTAACTAAAGCAGTGAACATGGTAACAATGTTTGCATGTTGAGCATGCTCATGTCAGCATTTACCTATAAGCGCCCATTTGGCTGTAGACTCTTGTTTCCACATATAGAGGAATGTAACTTCTCACTAATGAAATAAAATGTTTTATTTCTCAGTTTTGCAAGGTGACCCCACATTGATGTTCAGAATCCATATTGTTGTATACAAACGAAGGGATTACTTTTTTATTCGTTATCGGCCAACACAACATTTTGTTGTATTTTCTCAGCTGGTAGAGTATTGTATTTTGAAAATGCATTGTTGGCCTCCTGTTTATGAAATGAGTCACCAAAATAAAAGCACTAACATTTTGACTTCTGCATATGCAGAGCACATTTGTTTGACAAAAAAACAAACCAAAAAAAAACAGAAAAGGCAGCAAGGAAGGTGAGAGCAACGTTATGCTTCTTGTTGAGGGCAGGACAGAGTTGTTGCTGCAGGTGTTTCCCTGTCTGCACTTTGTTTTCTTGTGATTATGGTGCTCAGATTGCACGGACTG
The DNA here is from genome assembly GCA_943593645.1 of Bovichtus variegatus. NCBI lineage: Eukaryota > Metazoa > Chordata > Actinopteri > Perciformes > Bovichtidae > Bovichtus > Bovichtus variegatus. Next base: position 935,315 of record CALSCE010010678.1, on the reverse strand, counting down.
GGCAACACCAATAATTTTTTCTCTCCCTCACTCAATCACTATCTTTACCATCTTTGTGTTGTCTTGTTCATTTGCCCTTTCTGTCTACTCTCTCTTGCCTTCGTACATACACACACTAATTACACTCCTGGTCCACCTATTGACTGTCAGGCCTACAGCTGAAGGATAATCTTATCTGGAGAGAGCAGCCCAGCGCAGCGCACTGCACGCTGCCGCCCAGTTGATTAAATGTGCACAGAACAGGGAGAGAAGATTGGGTGTGTATGTGGCTGTGTGTGTGTGTCTTTGCCATCATAGCTAATGAAACAGCAGAGTGATGGGCCCCATAGCTGTACCAGCAGTCTGTGTGTGTGTGTGTGTGTGTGTACTTTATAGAGATTCAAGTTTTTTTATTTATTTTTTTACATATATTTTCACAGTGTATGTCGTCTCTGTCAAATGAAAGAGAACCAGTGCAATCCGAGCTACAAACCTTACAGAGCGGAGGAAGAATTTAAAGTGTCGTCTCTGTCCAATGAAAACCGTGCATCGTGAGCATTTTGTGAATTCTTTTGAAGTGTTCATTCATGGGCTGAGAGAATTCTACTATTTTCTTAAATATTATCTTAATAAAAAAAATAAAAAATTTAAAATCCAATCAGATTATCTGAAATGTGCATTGTCACAGTGCTGAAAACAGACCTTTTATTTTATTTTTAAAAAGAAAGACAAAAACACATTTTTCTTATTAAGGAAAGAAGTAGTGAGAGAAAGATGTGTCTGGATGTGTTAAATGTAGGTGTGTTGTGAATTCCGGCATACAAAGAGTGTTTTGGACCAGAGGCTAATTTTTTGTTAAGACATTCTGGCAGTTTGTTGGCTCAGAATAGATCTCACACAGTTTTCAGCCACACAGCAAGGTAACCCAGTCTCTGAGATCACCTGTTACTGCCACTGAAAGTCACACTGGAAAAATCAAAGCATGCTTTTAAGGAATGTCTCTGCTTATTTACATGTCTGACATACAAGCAGGAAGAATACGCAGTCAATCGACTTCTGCAACATATATTTAAAAATCAATATTTTTGGTCCATTTGGAAACCTGTGTATGAATGCCAAAAATGGATTGTAATCATAAAGAGGCTTTACTCTCCTCACGTTGTTTGTTCGTTCGGTCAGCTCAGTCTGGTCTAATATTGCACCTTTGTCCACATTCACACCACCGTCCTTCATTACTCAAGCCACTATCGCCCTGCTAATGCAGCCATCCATCAGTATGAAGGGCTTAGTGTTAGTGTGGGGGAGGGGGAGGAGGAGGGGGAGGGGTTGGACCTGATTAGTTGAGAGAAGTAATAAAGCACGAGGTTTTTTTTCTTCCTATTATGTGATGTTCAAGATTTCCCCAGAATGTGACTTGCTCATTTGCTTTTGTAATGGGTGCCACAACCTTCCCAAGCATTAATCACGCACCCCTGACACAGCTCAGATCTTACTACTTTGATCTGGCAATATTACATCTTGAGGTAGGGAAAGGATATGCACTTTAAGAGTAAAAAATGAAATACAAATGTAATTCAATTCTTTTTTAAGTTGACGGATACCAACTACTGTTGGGCATTGTTACAATTTTACTCACATCAGTACTGCTTATCGGTACTTATAGGTATAGCTATATAGTAGTATAGCTAGTAGTATGGGAGGTATTGGAGCTACAGTTACTTTAGCTTTTGCAGTAAAGATAAACAACTTTAACATTGCTCTGGACTGTGGACTTTTTATCTTTGCTGTGTTTTTATTAAGGTTCCAACACTCTTCCGGTGTGCGCTGTGTTCAAGAAAATACAAATGTCCTCAGAAGATGTTATTAAAATTGCTATGAATAAAAAAAAAATAGCCCGCCTTTCTGCTTGCAATACCACAGGTCTAGATTATTATAGCACTGTGTACCTATGCGCTTCCCACACAGACTCATTCACTGGGTAACCAAGGAAAGCACAGTGAGCTCATTTATACAAGCTGTGAGCTGAGGATTATGGACTTTGACAGTCGACTCCATAGCTATTTCACTCTTTGAGGTGGAAAATGAGCAAGTGAAATCACATGAGCTCTGGAGCAACCCTAACCCTAATTTAGGTAAGATATACTTCCTTGAGGCATTACCTCCTTCTGGTGGAAACCTCCATTTTGCATTAACTAGTCTTATTACATTTCTTAGCCCATGATGGATCACAATGCGCCTCATTTGTGAATGCAAATTGTATTCCCACCTATGAAACATAATTAGCTGTGTTTGTCTATGCAAAAGTGTATAATGAGCTAGTAAAACATCTGGCTTAATGTCATAATGGCTTTCACATTAATAGCTTTTTGCAGTAAAGTGTGCATCGCCGTACATTACATGTCTTATTTGTCAGTATCTAACAGCTACTGAAGGGTTAGCTGCAATAGCGGGATAGACTCATTATCAAATCCGTGTAACACATCACCTTGCTGAATAAAAATCTTATCTGAGCAACTAAACCTGTTGAAGACTGTATTTGTTTAACTTATCACAAATCAATGTTGTAATGAGATGGAATGGTCAACAATAAGCAACTAAACTTGAAAATGTCACATACAGTATATTGCTGTGGCAGCTTTTGGTCAGTCTTCAGCTTTGTTTTCCGTCTTCACTGAAACTCAATTGGAACAAGAGCATTCTTGATATAAAACATTGGGATATCTATCAGAAACATTTATTTGTAATGGTACCATTGGCACAATGCTGGTTTGTGCTGGATGGGTGTGGTTTCCACTTCATTTTGACTTTCCACACATAATATCACAATGCCACTTATGTCAAATTAAATGGACGCCACCATAATACAACAAGTGCAATGGTGAAACATCAGAGACTAGTATAAAACAACAACAAATATGTTTAGATTGTACAAAAGGTGATGTGTTACCCTTATACCTGTTTCTAGTTTATCTTGTTGGAACTCATCCTCAACAACAACAGACTGAACCTTTTCTTGCTAAACTGTTTATAAAGTATGGTCGCAAATTGGGCCACGTGTTCGGCTCCCATCCAAGGTCCCGCTTCCACATACAATCAAAAGCCAAATTGAAATGCTCCCATCACTGTGTTTGTGTGAGTGTGCCAGTGAAGCCGGAGTACTTGTGGCCTCCATATCTTTGACGAGGGACGTTGTCGCACAGAATAATGAGAGAGATCATCTCTCAATGGACGTAAAATGATTCCACTCTTTCCTCTATCCATCCTCGCCTGTCTTGGTTTATTGCTCTCCTTCATCTGAGTTCCCACTCCCCATCTTTTGTGCACTGAGTCCTGGAAATGTAGTGATATACAGCAATGTGCAGCCTGCTAATCATAACTCCCCCTCTCCCTTTCTACTGTTTATTTCCTTCCTCCTACCTTCCTCCTCCTCTCGTCTCCATCTGCTGATTCACCATTTCTATCTTCTGCTGTTTTACCAACTTATTATTTTTTACTCTCTTTTTCTTCCTTTTTTTTTCTCCATTCCCGTCCCCCTCAACAACAGTGCTCTAGCTTTATTGACCATAAGATGATGCTAAATCTGTTTCTTCGCCCCCTACTCCACTTTCTTTTCTTGATGATGATGCCGTAGCATTATTGACTGCACAGAAATGCTGAGGGAGTCCGGATAGACCACATATTCATTTATACAGCTTAACTCTGCTATGGTGTTTATTCATATTGTGTTGCTCCAGTCCAGCGGTCCATCTGGCCGTCTGATAACTAGTCTAGACCTTTTTAAGCCCTTAGAAATGTGAGCAGTTCTACATCGTTCTTTTCTCTTTTCTTTGTTGTTCATGAATGGACCTTTTGGTGCTTAAGGGCTTGTGGAGATTGCATTGAATTCACCACGTTCTCCTGGTTGGCCAGGGCCTATGCTATAACATAGAAACACTTGTGGGCAGAAATAAATGAGACGAAAATGAACTGGATGGTGTGAATAATTTCAATTATGTCAGACGCAACTGAATGAGAGCACCGTTATATTTTTCTAAGGGTAAGTCCCAGATGTGCTGAATGTGGATGCATAGTTGTATTCATTTATATTAACTACACAGAGATAATGATGTGAATTTGGGAGGTCATACTGTAACAGTTACCCAACAGTTTTTTCCCATCCAGGCATTTTTGCCATCTTGTTTTTCCTGTGGGTGGTGTTTTTAGAATCTGGAGCATTTCTTTATTCAGTGATCTGGGCAGCTCAGACCAATGGGCCTCATACAAGAACAACATGCAAACAGATTTGTTCTTAAGTGGCACATACAAGTGATTTAAGAGAATTTGTTAAATCAGTGTTCCAATACTTTTTACGCTTTTTTTCAGCGATTTGAACACAATTCATAAGAGATTTTTAAAGCTATTTTGTTTGGCATTTTTGCCTTTTTATTGGACAGGAGGGGGGGGGGGGTATGACATGCAGCTAAAGCTTTTTTAAGAGGACAAATGTTAACATTGTTCAACAGCAGACTGTTGAACTTGGAGGCCCCGTAGCGTAAAGAATGAACCACAGTCAGATTTTTTTTTCTTGTTTACCAAACTTGTATTTCAACTTTACAAAGAACCCAGATAAATACATTTAGTTTGAGAAACTGAAATCCAGTCATCCTGTTGCAAAAAAACTGGCAAGGCTAACAAAACAGCAACTAGTGAGTCTCTCTGTAACCTCTGTTTATAAGCCCTCAGTAGTATTTGTGCAATGGGAATGCACCATGGGAAAATATATTTTACACAATGTGTTTGTGATCACACGGGGATCAGTCGAATCAATTTCCCACACACTATTATGTATATGTATATTTCTTTAATTATGGAAATGAAAGGTAGTTCCAATGCTGGTTGCGAGTAGACACGCTGCAGCAGGACATGGAGTTGTAGGTTGTGATTTCACACCTATCCGCTCACAGCAGTCGATTTTGGGTTTTAACGACCTAGACCAGACAGAACCCTGTAATAGGGGGGGATGATGACAACACTCTAGTTTATTGGCATTGATTAATGAGCAACAACAAAGCGAAGTGCCTCGTCATCAGACAAATCGAAAAAAGACTAGGCCTCTTTGTGCCGGCTGCGTCATGTAGCTAAATGATCAATCACGCTGTGAAGATTCTAGACAAGAGACAAAGTGAGTAGTATTTCAGCTCTTTAGCGTTCTCTGAAGTGATTGCCTGTTTTGCTTCAACAAGGGGAAAATAACAGGGCTATTCAACTAGTCAGTACAACCTTTTATTTGTTGTTGTGAAAACCTTCCCTTATATGCCGCCGTCTGTTTTGGCCTGTTCACGGTCAAGCACATTCATCATGGTGCCCTCAAACATTTCCAATAATTGCACCGGCCCTCATAAGAGGCCGAGATAATGTATGCACGCCCTTGATATTTTTAGAAGTTGATGACCGCTACAGCTCATCTAAAGGACATCTCTTGTCTAAAATGGCATTAAATCAGACTGATGTCATACTTTAGTGCCTCTGTAACCCTGAAGGTCTACATCAATCCTTTATGTCTGTCTGTCTCCACTGCTCCCATTTTCTGCAACTTTTGTCTCACAAAGCACATGTTTCTGCTGACTTGTCTTCCTTTTAACCCCCCCCCCCCCCCTTCAACTTGTCCATTGCCTTGACAATCAAATTCTTGCAGAGAGTTGCAGATGAGGCTACCCTAAAATTTCTACTATTTGTAGAACTAGATTCCAATGGTGGCTGTGTAGGATTGTTCAAACATTTCCAATAGCTCCAGAGAATTGTAAAGTCCAAAAGTCAGCATTTATTGAAAAAAGATGAATGTGATCATTTTGCAAAATTCACAACCGGTTTTTAGCAAACCAAATATTTTGCTTCAATTCGTATTTGTTGCCGTTAAGCCTTTTAAAAAAGTGTTCAAAAAACGGTTTGCTCCCCTGCTTGCTACACACTGAGGGAGGCACGCAGTTGCATTCTTAAAAACAAGTTGATCTAATAAAAATCCTCGATTTATATAAAGTGAGGATTTAATTAAAGAATTTTTTAGGGCGATGACGTCACAAAATGTGATGAAAGACATTCAAAGCTTAATTCGAAAAAACCTCAATATAAGCTTTGAATGTTAAAATCCACAGCTCTAAATTCACCCCATTCACCTCCCTCATTTTGTATGTGGCATGAAGAAGAGGGATGGAGAGCATCTGCATTATTTACAGTAGCTGTTAACCTGGCAAGCTAGCGCTCACCACAGCACAGGGCTGTTTTTAGAAACGCTGCCTTTGCTTTAGAGACTTCAATGAAAAGGTGAACTTTTGTTAATGGAGCTGATGTGGCTGCGATTGAGTAGAGAAGAGGCTAAAAGAACATGTTATGCAATTTGTACTGGCTGTTGCAGTATACTCAGTAAGGGATAAGAGTGGTAATGTAATAACTCCAGCTCAAATATGCTGCTCCATTAATAAATGAACACACAAATTGGCAGAGGTCTTTTTCCATTTCAAACACTGAATTACATAAGCTTTTCTATTACAGCTCTACCACGTTTGGATTCGTATATATTTGAAAGCGTGTACATTTTCATGACATTCGCTACAATTTATGTATTGGGTCTGACTCTGAACCGTCTCAAGAGAGAGCACATTACTGGCAGCCTCGGACTCAAGTCTCATCACTAAAACACAAACGGGCTACCCCTGTATCAGTATTAGATAATACAGAGGTTGGTCATTCAATTCAGAACTGCGGTACTGGCCGTGACAGAACCTTACACTGTGAGCAGGTCATTTCAGGACTGATCCTAGCAACATTCAAAATGTCCTTTAGGTGTGCCGTGAGTGCTAAAAATGGCATTTTGCTTGAAGCATTTCATAATCATGCGACATGACAGCCCTCCACTACACTGCACTTACTAACTACTTGTGCACTTTTTAGTGGCTGCTTGGTTCTGCTCCAGTGCTGCTCAAGTTGGTTTAGGACATTTTAAGTTAAGTTATATAATATGTACAACTATAATTAATAGTGTTGTATTAACATTGGATGACATGACTACTTCTATGTGAAAGGGACTGCTTGTTCTCTGCAGTTCCCCTATGACGCTTCACAGGGAAAAAGCATCAAAAACTTTCTGTGCGTTTTTTGACGGGCACCAAACGTCAAAGCTGCATGAATATATAATATATATGTATGGAACATTTAGCAGCTTAAGAGCCAGATATTTCCCTCAGGAGTTGGAAAAAAAAAAATACAGAGCTAAAAGAACAGAGAGTGAATATTGGACTTACATTCATCTCAAAATCAATGCTGATGTTGCTACGTATCTGCTAAATGTGTAAATGGACATCTATTTGCAAGTTTACAATGTCGACTTTACAGAGTAGTAAATAATACGTCAGTGTTGTGTTCACAGCTTGTTTTTGCTGCCCGCAAGTGGCCCAAAAAAGAAAGGAATAGTTCACATTTTAGGAAATGCTCTTCTCTTTCTTTCCAAAGACTTATACATACAATACATTACAATACAATACAAGTCTCATGTCCGTGTGTCAGGAATGGAACTAAAGCTAGTAGATTAGCCTAGCTTAGCATCAAGAGGGAAACAGCTGGGATGGTTCCATCCAAACATTAAAAGCATACCTAACAACCCATCTGAAGCTCACTAATAACGTGGTGTAAATGTAAAATGGTGGGTGCCGTTACACAATGCTTACACCAACGTAACTCCCTTCAAACCACAAATGTTTTTGCATTTTTGTAAACACGACATAACTTGTTAATTAGTGAGCTTTAGAAGAGCTTGTAGGTGTATTTTTGAACGTGGCGAGAGCCAGAATAGCTGTTTCCCCCTGCATCCAGTCTGTATGCTAAGCTAAGTGATATTGGCCTTTAATGAATGTCTTAACCCAGAGGGGACGTTTTGTTTGGTACAGTTGAGGTCAGTCATAAGTTATATCAAGCATATTTTCTTGAAAATTGACAAATGACTTATTCGTTTATGAAAATAGTTGCACATAAATTTACAGTTTTTTTATACTCAATTTATCAAGTAATTGTTTTTCACTCCCAGTGAAAACCAAAAACAAACTTTCAGATTTATCTTTGTTACTGTGGCTCTTCATTGCTTTCACTGTGTAAACAATTTACAGCAGTTGACACCTGCAAAACTGCGTCTCTTAATAACTGTTCTCCTCTGATCTTAACCTGCTGCTGCGTCTGGCTTTCTGGTCGGGGAATTTTGTGCTCAGATAACCTTCTTTAGGCCTGGTATTCTGTTTGCGCGCCATGTGTGTGTCCTTTTCAACGCCGCAATCTTACACATACTGTATATACCGTTGTCTGGAGAGCGGTGGCCTTGGAGCGAACAGATACAAGGGAAATGAGTCATTGCAATGCCCTTTTAAAGTTTCACAGTTAAGCTAGTCTAGAGTACCACAGAGAACACAGAGCCAAGGTGCTGCAGCTGGGTTTGTGACCTTAAATGCAAAGATTGTGTCCACAATGAGTCAGAAGTTTGGTGATGTATTGCTGCAGAATGTGTGCGTAGGACACACATTTTTATCGGGTTGACGTGGTATTTTAAGCAACATTAATTGCTGGTTGATCTTAATATCCAAGAGCGTTGCATTGATGAGTGGTTACTGTGTTGTGAGAGAGTAAATGCACATCACAGTGTGTTTATGTGGCCAACTGGGTGTCTACGTACTTTAGGTTTGACCCTCTCTGACCCAGGTTTGAATGCGCATGCGCATCAATGATAAACTGCTGTTTTTAAATTAATCCAAGCTTATTAAATGGCAGGACTTAAAGCAACAGGGAAATGGTTTATGGAAATGCAAAAAAAAAATGGTGATTTTCATTTTCTACACCGTACTTAATTTAATCAGAATTAATCTGAAGCTATTCTAATTCATCACCCTTGTCCTACTGTACAGCAGGTTAAAGCCTCTTTGCTCTGGTGGGAGTGTCTATTTTTCAGATGATTACACGCTTGTCTCCGGGGCAGAGTTGCATATTCAGGAAAGAGGATTAGAAAAGTATTGTTCACTCGACTGTTAGTTATTTTGGCAAATGTATAGTGTTAAACATACGCATATTGTATTGCATTGCACGATTGACCCTAATGCATCCACTCTGAGAAAGAGAGATTACAAATTTGAATTAATTATGTCATATATTAGACCAACTATGTTGATTTTGCAGCATTGAGTTGTTAATGTAGCTGGACATTGTGACCTTTTTATTATTCAGTTAAATTCAACTGGAAAAAAGCAGGGTTTTTTGTGAGTTTTATTCTTGTGTTTTTTTTGTTTCTTTATTTTGGATATTTATTCTATTGAATTTCATGAGGCATCCCACATTGTCATGCAAGTGTTGAAATTGATAATTCACAGATGCCGTAACAATGCGTGATAGTATCTGTCATGGCCAATAGCTGCTTGGTTTTACACGCTTCCACTAGATATGGTCTAAAGACTTGTTTCATTCATTTGAGAATTAATCTGTAAAACCTGTGTAGCCATCAAATATTTGCACCAGCAGCTAGGTGCTGACACCATTTTCAGCCGTTACTCTGGGAGCGCTTTTGGGTGAGCGCCTTACATTTTCCCCTGACAACATTTCATACTGTATCTTAGCCAACAGCCGTGACGGGTAAAGGTCAGGGAAAGAGTAAATGTGCAATGCAGGGAAAGAGGGTTGATTTAGCTCTCCTTCCTTACCAGTGCCCTATACTCTCACTTCTGAGGTTTCTTTGGAGCACATGTGTGGGGGAGAGGACCACATAAAACAGAGAGCAGCTTCACTTGTTCACAGCCTGTAACAGATAAAAGGATTATGAGCATCACCGGCCATCATCAAACCATCTTTTTCTTGAATTTTTTACGCCTCATTTTTCTCATCTTCTTACTCTCCTACTTACAAAGATATGCAGTTGTGTCTCTTTTCTGTGTCTTTTGATTACATTTAAGCCCCTCCTTCTCATTAAAACTCTTCAACTCACTTTCAATCAGCTCTTTTTTCCCCCTCTTTGAAACCCTTCATTCATTTCCATGTCTTTCCTACTCCTTTTCTGGGTCTTTTGTCACCAACAGAAGCTTCTGATTTATAATATGAAGATCAAAAGCAGACAGAAGTGCTTCTTTCAATTCAGTGAATCCACAGTTTATTGCTTGAATAAAGAGAACATGCTGCAGGGCATCTAAAACTAAAAGCTCTTATTGCATGGCAAGAGTATTTAATTAACTGAACATGGTCCAATGTCTACAAATGCCACGGAGACGTGGTTAATAAAACAGAAGTAGCTTAACCAGAAACCAACTGTAAGTCTGGCGTTTCATTGAGGAAGGATTATTGCTGCAGAAGTTGACGTCACTTAGCTGAGAAAAAGTTCAGAAGACAAAGCAAAGTCTGGAAAATAAGGCAATAAATAAACAATGAGTGTGAACTCAGGGCCGTCAGGCAAGTCTTGATCGTACTCATCCAGACATCTGCTTTTTACCTTGTCATGGAGTACTGATTCCCCATTTCCGTCGGCCTCAGGGTTGAAATTGAAATGATCCTTATTTGTTCGAAATATACAAATATTCTACTTTTACGGAGGAAACAAAAACATGCTGAAAATGAAAAGGTTAAGAACATTTTGTGTCAGTGTATCACAATAGCTTTGGATAATTTCTAGGGTGAGTTCATACACAATAGGGACACTTGAATATGTTCTGATTGTGAGTCATTATCAGTGTTTGTATTGTTATTTCTGTCCCGGCCTCCTGTTCCTGTCATCATTTTTGCTTAATAGCAAATTAGCGAGTTTTGGTCTGATGAAAAATGAGACAATCCAGTTAGGATGTCTTTTATGATAATTAGATAAGGTGTTTTTTTCCAGCTGAAACAGCATACTGATTTGTTTCAGACCCTATTAGTAACTTGTTGTTGTTGATCTGTAGGAAAAAAGGGCTTTGTTTCACTGCATGAGCCATTCTCTTATTTCATTTGTGTCACAAATGCACAGTTTAGACAAGTATAAAATACACATTTATTAATTGTTAAACAAAAAAAAAAAAAAAAAAACAGACAGTTGGTTTACTATGGTGCAACATTTGTATTCCAAGTCTACCTCTACCTGTAGTTACATGATACCCTCTGAGATTTGTTGCAGGCTGTAGTAACTCAATACTTGAGCCTCTAGACTCTTTTAAAAAGAAAGAAAACGAGGTTCAAATTGAGAAATAAGAAATAATGGGCTGCAGCCTGTTCACACCATCTGCTAATGTTTGTGAACTTATCCTGTCTGTATGTTTGTATCTTCCAGTACCGGATTGGGCAGCTGTACATGATCAGTAAACACAGCCACGAGCAGAGTGATAGAGGGGAAGGAGTGGAGGTCGTCCAGAACGAACCGTATGAAGATCCGGCGCACGGCCAAGGACAGTTCACAGAGAAACGAGTCTACCTCAACAGGTCAGTGGAACACGTCTTTTGTTGTTCACTGTCGAACGTAAACAACACACGATGCGTTACACTCTACTGGCAGTTCATTTAACACATTTCTGGTTAAAACTGTAGCCAGTTCATTCCATTGTTCTATATTTGATGTCTTTCTTGGGCAGAATCCTCCACAGGACATAGTTTGCTTTAAAAAAGGAGGTGGAGAGAACAACATAAGCCACCATATACAGTTAAAGAAAAAAGCACAACCTGCAGAAACTCAAACTTTGTCAACAGTACATATAAGGCATCACAAAACCACAGAACATCTCTGGGGGAGTGCAGAAGTGACCCACTACAGCAATTAGCTTAGTAACAATATGTACTTTAAATAATTTCTTTCTGTTTGGCTCATGGTCTTAAAGGCTTGCTTGCCACCTCTCTCTCTCTTGTTTCTGAACGTTCTCACTGAAAGAAGATATCAGCTCAAATGTTATCCGTAGCCATCACTTTTTCCAACGCTGGAGTTCAAAGTGTAGTGTATATTTACACACATCAACTGGCTAAGATTACATTGAGCCATTTGGTAAGGCTGGAAAGGTTTGCAAACACACAACTGCTGCTCACTGGAAGTTGTTACTAGCATGTTTCCCTGAGTCACTTGTCCATCACAGTTGTATATCACGCTATACCGATGCCTCTCACTGCATCCCTTGTTTTTTCAACACACACAGTTCTGCTAGACCCACGTGAATCCAAGAGAGATGACAGAGAATGTGTGAAGAAAATACTAAATAAAATAAATGTGAGAGAAAGTTGAAAAAAATAAATAAGGACGAGAGAGGGAGGATAGAGAGGGTGGACGGAGATACTGTAAGCCATTTGTTTAAGCACAAATACTTGTGTCAGCGTTTGCTATGCCAGGGAACTAATTATGCTGAGTCAGCACAGCTCTGCTCTTCAGAGGAGAGGGGAGGAGAGGGGAGGAGAGGGAGAAGGCAGAGGGAGAAGGCAGAGGGAGCAAACAGAGATAATGTTGGCCTCCATTCAGGTATTTGCGTCCAATTTTCTATGTATTTAATGAAATAACTAAGAATTCAAATGGAACGCTATTAAAAAAGTTCTACATTTTCAAAAAGGAAAAACTGTTCTTTTACGAGGGTTCAAGGTTTTTTTTGGACCGTAAAGAAATCATGGTTTGAATAGCAAAGAAATGGAAGTTGTTGTATAGATGTTTCCTTGACAACCTCCTAGACATGCTAAAGCTATGTTTTAGTCTCTCTCTTTTTCTTTTCTTTTTTAAGTGATTCAGGCCAGTTCATTTATTTCACAAAACAGTCTTTGCTTTTTATTTGTTCTAATGAGATTTCAACAGCTGACTCAAAGCTCCCTCTACCCGTGGAGTGAACTTTAGTAGAGAGGTTATAAAGAAACTATCCATTTACATCTGCAGCTTTGATGGAAAAAGACAAAACACTGACTTCTCCAGAGTAGCTGACATTTTGTGAAGGTAAAATGTTAATTTCTCAGGGCGAACACGAGATGAGACTCGCATGGAAAGCTGTGGCTCTCACTCACACACCTTTTCAAGGTAAATCCATTAAGATCATGTTAAATTAATATGATTTTACCATAACTAAACACTGCACATTCAACTGGCCGTCCATCTGGTTCTGCAAAAAAAAGGAAACGTTTAGCTCTGATTCACCAGCAGGGAAGTAAATCTGTGCTCGTTCTGTCACACTTGAACCCCCCCCCAATTAGCCCTCACAATGTGCCTCGCGCTGTACTTCACTATTTGGCCTCATCCCATCCGATTCCACGCCTGTTCTGTCAATAACCTTCATTAAGAGCGGAGCGGGGATGGTTGATTTTATGATCGAATAAAGTGTTGCCTTTTCTTGAATGTGTTCAACTGAACTAGCATGTTTTTTTTAATTTATTTTTCTTAAATACAAACGCCAGCTTTGGCATGAAAAGCAGCCACCCACCACACTTGCACGCCTGGCAACGTGGGCCCCGTCACAGCAGCTATTGGCAAAGATCTTTAAAAGAACAAGAAGGGAATGGGAGAAATCAACAGATGGAGGTGTAGGAGGAGTGTCAGTCTTTTTTGTTGGGAGGGGGAGAGAGAAAGAGAGAGTGTGTGTGTGTGTGAGTGAGCCTGCCAAGATTCACACAATGTGATCGTCGATGGCTGTATTTATTCACAGCCGTCATGATGCAGTGGGCGCCATTTTTGTCCTCCTTAAGAAATAGTTTTCCACGTCAATCAAAGGGAACGGAGATGAAGGCAGGCTACATGAAAGCCCGTGCACTTCTGTGTTTGACACGTCTCATCAATAAGTTCTCAATGCAGCCTCAATTAAAGTCTTACCACCGTTCAGAGTTCAAGATCAGAGAATGTCAAGGATCACACACAAAGTCCCGTGAGAGCATATATTGGCAGTATACTGTACCTCTATGAACACATGGTAGATGATACAGAGTGGTTCAGGGGGCCAAAGGGGGCTCTGAGAAGTCTAGGGCTGCAACTAAAATAATAGTTTGACATTGTGGGAAATATGCTTATTTGCTTTCTTGCCAAGAGTTTGAGAAAATTGATACCACTCTTATTTCTTAAGGGTAAATATGGAACTACAGCCTGCATCCGGTTGCTTTAGCATGAAGACTAAAAACAAGGGAAAGCCGCTACCCTGGCGTTGTCCAAGAAATAAAACGCTATATATTGTTTGGCTGGGCACAGCCTGGAGTCTTAACCAGCGTAGAAGTTACAGCAAGAGAAGTCCAGCACATAGTAACACAACCCCATCCCACCACCCTTACGCTGCTTTTTTTAATTTGTTTTTTTATCTTTAGTTTAAGTAGGTTAACCCTTAAAAGCCTTTATTTACCATGGAGATAACCTGCTGTTCAGAGAAATAAGGTTTTATGTGTTTGATCTCCTTCAGTGTATGTGAATGTTACATTTACAATGTTCTTATACCGTGAGCAGATTTTTCCTTTCACAAGTGGAACTAGTTTTTCACGATTGCTGAAGCCATTTCACCCCCATCCCTGCTACATGCTCACAGTCTTTCTTCTAATCTGTCTCTGTCCGTCTCAATGTCTCTGTGCAGTAAATTACCCAGCTGGGCTCGAGCAGTGGTTCCTAAAATCTTCTACGTGACAGAGAAAGCATGGAACTACTACCCTTACACAATAACAGGTAAGCATACAGAGTATATGTGTTTGTTGGACTGTCAGATAATCAATATTTTGTAGCTTTTGCTTTTTTGCTGGAAACTCACATCAAATCTCTAGACCTCCAAGACTTGTCTTGTGTAGAAATAGAGCCTATAATAGATATGGCTGGAATATAGTTTAGTACTGCAGTCACATGAAGCACAACACTCTTTAAATTTTATTTTAAAGGTCAGCTTCTCAACTTGTTTGAGTGGTGACCAAAAGTAGTTTTTCAGTCAAAACACAGTTTACTCAGCACTCACCACTTGTATCAAACACTTTAATGTATGTTTTTAGGGAGTTGGAGAAGCGTGAGAAAGGAAAGTATGATTTTTCAAGACGCATTGAGAAGAGCCATTTCTACCACATGGTCCAAGATTGCTAATCTCCACTGCATATTTTAACACATTTTTTAAAAGGAACGGAAAGCACTTTTCTACCAAAGTGCTATATAATTCAGGAAGCTGTGACTTTTTTTTAACTATTTAATATATAAATTCTAAAAGGACATGTGAGGGTTTTATAAATTGATTGTGAGTGTGATGCGGCGACATTTGGAAGTAGGCGGTTTTATAGCATTCTATGCAAAATGTAAATGAAATGTGACCTCCAAAGACAAATGGAGGAGTAGGCTTTTGCGGCATGGATCAATAAAGTGTAACCTTCAACTCTAAAAGGTGATGGTATTAACATGGACAGCGGCTGTAGACAACAACAAAAAAACACACTGTAAATTCACAAGGGCCTTGAATGCTGACACAGTGATCACACTGTCAGAGGCACCACTGCAGCTTTCTGTTCATCACTGTGTCAGTTTGCCAAGATGACATGGTGTGACATGGACAAGGACGATGTTATTGACATACAAAGAAGTTAAAGTTGACATGTATTTACACGTTTACAGTTTTGCCATGAAGCATTTTATCCATCCTGTTTTACAACGAGCGCAGCAGGGGAAGACGCTATGCTTCGTAAATTATCCACATCACAAGCAACCTGTAGTCAGAAGTGCAACGATCAGAGCTGCTGCGCCCAGGACGTATTTCTGTGATGTTCGAATGATCCTGATCTAAGGGGATAGTGATACAAGCTGAGGAGTATAGATGAAAAGGAATTTCTTTTAATGAGAGCAAATTAGAGAAAGTAGAGGAGAAAGTCACAAAGGAGGGGATGATGTGAGGTATCTCGCATGTGACCGCTACTATGCAGTTCCTGTTTGTATATGTGTATGTATATACCTTTTGTACATTGTGGCCTTCTCATTTGCTTTTATGATGTGGAAAATTTGAAGAGGCTATCTAACTAACTGTGTTTCTCCTGTGTCCTGTCTCTGCTCTGACCCGATGTCTGACCACACGCGGTCTGTAGAATATACAGTAAGTAGCATTAACGTGCACCAATGGTCACTTTGAGTGCAACACACCTCACAGCTATTAATGCACACGAAACACAGGTTGTGTGTTAAATCGAATGCTTAATCTAGTTGGATTTGAACATTAGCATTCATTTGGAGTAGTTTTCCTGGCGACCCGCTAAATGTAAATCACATATTCACACTCCTTTTAGCTCTGTTTTGGTCTACCAACAACTCCTGAGAAAACTACCTGGTGCTTTAGCTGCTAGCTTAGCTGCTAGCTTAGCTGCTAGCTTAGCTGCTAGTTTAGCTAGTTGCTAACTTGCAATTAAGACATCGGCAAGTAGTGTACAGTGTGTTTATCAGAGCTATTTGCTGAAAACGTCTAGCTGCAGTAAAAGTAAATCAAAACAATGAGATAAAAGACGGCAGAATATTCCTAAGAGCTGAGGGAAGAGCAAAAGTGGGTGATCATTCTTTGTTGTGGGTTTTCTCCGCAAGTAAGCCCTTTCACATTACAAATAGTCATGTCTAGTATAGAGACATTGACTAGTGCAGCTTTAAGAGCCAAAATTGTCATTGTAGTTAGCTTGTTGACTGGTTTGAACTGTGACTGATGATATACTATTCTATGATAATACGGTACAGTATTGTACAATATATGTTAACACAATAAGTGTTTTAACAATGGGGATTACAAATCACAGTAAACATTTATTAAGTTTGAAGGACTTGACATCCTGTTCCATGTCAAATGACACAAACATGCTCGCTCTTTTTAGAAGCCAAAATGTCTGTTTACAGAAGTGAATACAGTCTTCCGCTGTTTGAAGTGTTGTGTATCACGTTGTTACAGCATTTTTCCACAAAGGGATTAGGTTTGTTAGTTGAAATCGGCTTCTTGGATATCTCCTGTGATCAAGACAACTCAGTTTACCCCTCCAACACACACACACACACACACACACACACACACGCACGTTGTGTCTTTGATAATAAGCAGAACTGCCTATGTGACCCGTGATTAACCCCTGAAAACACATGAAGCGTTGGCAGAATAAGCGAACACATTTTTAAGACACACATGATGATTATGTTAGCTACAGGGTTCCTGTTGTGCAAAGTGAGAAATGTCGACAACATTAGTCACACCACTTTAGGGTACTGGGACAAGAGGGGAAGACAACAATGTTGCGGCGTTTTTTGTTGTTGTTGTATGAGTCAGTATAGATACACCCATGCCAAGATTTATTTGTAAGCAAAAGAATTACAAAACACTTAGGAATTGTCTTGGCTTCTGTCAATTTTGACAATGAAACAGAAATTGACATACTGCGCTATTATAGCCGGGATTTTTTGTTTTGCACTTTACAATAAGGAATGACATAGAAAGAGAGAGACAGAACGTTCCAACAGCAACTTTGACAATCGGTGTTAATACAGTGAAAGTGACAGCTGTATGCAATAAACTAGAGTTGAGTCATACATACAAACCAAGTAACCTCATTCTGCGTTATCACCAGAAGTAATAGACTGTTCACCACGTATATATTACATTTTTAAATGCTTGAAAAGGCATAAACCAACAATGACAGCTGTGATGTGCAGGGCCACTGTTCAGCACATGGATTTTCTGGTTTTACAACTTGGTCTCTCTTTATCCACAGTGCTCGTTCCTGCCCAAGTTCTCCATCCACATAGAGACAAAATATGAGGACAACAAAGGATGCAATGACAATGTAAGTATACTGCATGTATGTGTAAAAGGAGCTTTGAGTAGTGGTTTGGGATGGAATTTCTCAACGGTTCCCTTACAAGGAGTGTAGTTTGAGTACTCTGTTCATAAGAGTGCATGTCTGTCCGTCTAGTCGGAGCAATGGATCGACAGAGCGATCCTAATATTTCTGCAATCAGCCCATAGGCCCAGTCAATTAATCAGTCAGGCTCTAACTTCTATAAAAAATATCTCAGCTTAATATACATCTGTTGTTTGTCTTCCTGCTGATACAGGAATATGTACAGCAAAATAGGCCGATTTAAAACACGAAATATCTCAGACGCATGGTTGAAAACAAGACCTCTGCGGAGGCTACATGTGTAAAACCATTCGGGCAGATTTGGCAACACACAGACCCTGATTTGTAATCCTGTTGTATCATAATGCCAACTATACTGTGTGCCTTGAGAGTCTGCCAAAAACTGCTCCACTTGTTGGACAGATAATTTAATTTGGGCTGTTAGCCTCCTCACTTTCTTTCCCCCTATATTTTACTCCACTCTCCAGTTTATAGGAGCATTATTCATCAAATGAAAGGATGCCACTGCCTTGACAGTGAGGAAGAAGAATGGTAGGGTAGTGTGCAACAGACAAATTGCTTGAAATATATCATGCTGGGCATCCAGCAGGTTAATGTTACTGTGTCTTCATATTTGGCTTCAAAATGTCAGTGAGTTTGGTGATTGTATAAGCAAGGAATTGCTCCCAATTTCACTCAAAGTGTCTTGTTGATGTGTCTCAAAGTAGTTTATACATGTGCTCATAAAACTCAGGGGGAGACAGAAATGGACAGACTGTCAGTGTGCATTAAACATGTAGTGATGTTTTAGATTGACACTTGTTTGGTTAGACACGACAAGGGGACATATCAAAAAGGTTTTTATTAAATCTAACTGAAATGGCCTACAGCAAATGCACTTAATGAATAAAAACTGAGACAAATCAGAGTTCTGTTGCATAAACATGTGTTTGTGTGTGTATTTGTTTAAATGCCAGACAGTTTGAGACACGCGTGCATCATATGAGTTGAGATATAAGAGAGGCACATAGATCTCATCGTCTACACACACACACTCAAATCAGTGATTCAATGAAACAGCTGCACTACTTTGTGTAATATATTCAGGGCAAACAAACAAGACGCTTTGCATGTTTTATGACATTGTATAACCATGCTATAAAGGCTGGTGGATGCTGTGAAATAATATGAATGCAGCTGTGTTTTACATAACAACATTCTCTCTGTGGATTCTGATGGCATAACATACATCTGTCCACTCGGGGTGTCTTGACACTGTGTATGAGTCTGAAAGAAAGAACAACTGGAAAAACAAGCACTTACTGAGTGGAACGGATTTAAAGATGGAGGAATGAAAAAGAAGGAATGGTGCAAGTGAGGGTGGAAAATCATGGATATGTGGACAGGAAATGAGTGGGCGTGTGAGTGGACATCGTGCACTGTTTGAAAGGAGGCTGCAGTAACATTACATGACATGCAGAATTCCACAGTACTATCCCGTGTCAGACACACATGCGTATGCGCTCACACTCATACCCACACACACACTTGCACATCAAGCTTTAACATGTGTCCTCAGGCACATACTGAGCTTGTAATCTCTCCAAAGATTCCTGAACTACACCGCATGCAGAATAAGAAAACACATGTTTAATTCTTTTTCTCTCTTTTCTTTTGCCATGTTCTACTTTTCCAACCTTCAGCACCCTTTACTTTTTCACTGTTTTTTTTTGGTCAGTCAATAATTCATGCATATTCAAAGCCACGCCCATATTAGAGACAGTTACAAGCTATTATTACAAAAGTCAGTCATGCCCAAGCCATACACAGATACACAGCAGAGATAGTGAAACCAGTAAAGTTCAATCCAATATGACAATTCTTCGAAATTACCTGCAGTGGAAAAGTGTTCTTCATTTGATTTTCCATAAGGCCACACAAGATCACAACCTCCAAAATGAAAAGAACATTCTCAACATAACATGTAATACACTGCATTCCTCCTGTTCGGCAGAAAATGTATCTATTCCTTAAATAACTTCCAAATTTGCAGTGCCATAATGTTTGTATAAACTAATTTTTCTGAAAATATTATCAACCTCATTTTATTCAGTTAATGATTATCTCTTATGCACGCCATGGATGAGATTAGTCTGTTTCATGTGTATTTTCTCTTTAGAGGATAATGAATTGCGGTTCAATCCATTTTATTTTTTTATTGAGACGGTGATTACTATCGGACTTCAGAGGCCCGAGCTGCAGATGCCCTGCTGTGTACTGAAATGACCATCTACTGTACTGTCTGCCCGTGTTTTGACTTTGTAGTGAATTTACACTGGAAAACTGATACAAATTAAGTGTACAAATGCTGGCATGAGATTCTTTTCATGATTTCATGAAGTAGGAAAATAAATATGGTTAGTGTCAAGATACATGTAGGAGTGTTTTTTTCGGGTCGTGTAATTCTGGCCTTTTCAAAATGACACTGATTGGCCTTAAGGGGTGCTACATTTACAAGTCAAAACAAGGTTATGTGTGGCTGGATGTCACTGGGAAACTGCTATCATTCATGGGGTGCCAATGTGTTGTCCACCCTCTCACTCTGCCAACCACTTTCTCTATTGTTCTCTCTCCTCTCCCTGTGTCTTTGTACAACATGGCATCGCATTTGTGTGCCTAAGAATGTAGAAAAAACGTGTAAAATTGTAAAATTGCCTCTTAATACACTAACTTGTTTCTATCGAATTTATTTTTGCCTGATAGAGAATGAAAGGGTTAGTAAAGATTTTCCCAGTTGCAGTGGATTATGATCTTTTATTTAAACCTCTGATGATTTACATCATATTCAGTTTTTTTTTTTTTTTAAAACAAAACAAAAAAGTGATGTGAATATGCTCATTGTAGATTACACTACCCCATGTTTTTCTCTCATTTTATAACCTTCCCTCTGCCTTGGTTCTCCTTGCCAGTCTCCGCATTCATTTCCACTGTGTTCCCCTCTGTTCCTCTACTTTATTTTCCCCCCCCCCCCCCGTGACTCCCTCTCCTTTTATTACACACTATCCTACTCCTGCCTCCCCCCACCACTGCGTCTCCTTTTCATTGTTTACCTCCTCCATTTTCCCCCTCATCCACCTCTGCCTCTCTCTCTCTTCATCCCAGTCTCCATTCCT
>CALSCE010010678.1:901503-914366 GCA_943593645.1 Bovichtus variegatus | reverse complement strand
GTGTGTGTGTGTGTGTGTGTGTGTGTGTGTGTGTGTGTGTGTGTGTGTGTGTGGTAGTATATAAATGGACTGCACGACTATGGGTGGATTGATGAATTGATAAATATATATACGCATTCATGTAAAAGTATATACATTCATTCTTAATTTATTGTAGTAAGAAGGCCTGTATAATTAACAGCATGAGAACTATTCAAGAATAATAATCAGAATCATAAAAACGAAGAAAGAAATAAGAGGGTTGCACACTTGTCTTATCAACATATGACACAGTAATTGCGATCAGTACTGTCATTTGGCACAGTAACAGAAATAGACATAGCACAGAGCACCACCTCATGGTTATTTAAGCAAGTACAACGTGTGTTTCTGTTGTTTGGCTGTGGGACAGAGAGTGACAAGATGCACAGTCAAGCGTTAGTAACGGTATGAATAATTTCCAACTTTTGAGTCAAGCAGAAAGGAAGGTTTGCCAGCCACATATGTGATGATGTAACATTGAAAAGACACATTTCAGAGATGTATTTCCATTTGTGAGGAGGCTACTCTGATTGGCAGGCAGAGACTGCAGTGAGCGCTGGCAAACCGATCAGTTTTCTGCTTTCAGATCTTTGACACCGAGCTGAAGGAGCAGGAGAGGGAGGTGTGTTTCATCGACATCGCCTACGATGAGATCCCCGAGCGCTACTATAAAGAGTCTGAGGTGAGCTTGTGGAGGTGTGAGTGTGCATGCTCATGGCTATTGCAAATTAACACTACTGGAGAGGTGTAAGTGTAGTTTTGAAATGGAAATGCTCTGAAACAATGTCATTTGGACGATTCAGTATGATCTCAGTCTCCATCATATTGTGATCTTACTCAGATGGTTTTCTCTGCCACTAAATTGTTTTATATCCAATCACTTCCAGTGCAAAAACTGTTCTATCTATATGAGGATCTTCACAAGGAAGATAATATTTTACTTGATATTATTATCTGTTAAATTTGGTATTGAGGCACAAACACTCGCTTTTGGGACCTCAATCCCACTTGTCTAGCAGCTGCATTTCCTGCTTTATATGCCTCTCCAATCTCACACAGCATTCATCTGGAATCTAAAAGCCTTTCATACTTCAGAAGTGTGAGAACTGGTAATTGTCTTCAGAGCTGTTTGATAACAGATTGCCTCATCTCTAATGAGCCAGGATAGAGATACTCCAAGGACTAGAGGGGTTAATGCAAATGGTATTTAATACTGGCATTCAGCTGTGCATGTCATTTAAGGAGCTCCCTTACGTCTCTCCGCTGGGGAGCAAAAACAACGATGCCTGAAGGTTTGGGTTAATTATTGTAATATTACGTGTGCGATCATTTTTCCCCAATCACAGGACCTGCGATATTTCAAGTCAGATAAGACGTCTCGGGGGATTCTCCAGGAGGGCTGGAGGGACACCCAGGATCCCGTCATGTGCTCGTACAAGCTGGTCACCGTCAAGTTTGAGGTCTGGGGTCTGCAGACACGTGTGGAGCAGTTCGTACACAAGGTGAGAGGTCGCTCATGGGATGAATGTTAGCTCTTTCATTTTAGTCAAAGTTGAACCTTTGGCTTTAAGTTGCAGAAATAAATCTTTGGATCTGTACTTCTTTGCTTGGCTAAGTCCAGTACCCCGAACCACTTGGTTATTGTTATTATCTCCGCCGGGCGTAGGGGGGATCATGATGTTGTTCATGTGTGTGTGGCTGTCTGTCTGTCCCCAACTAATCTTGCATATAACTCGACCAATCAGCCAAATATATTTTGTGCACTTGTATGAGTCTATGCTCAAGGACCTCTCGTGGTTGCGGTGATTCACAATTTTTGAAAGACCAAAGTTTTGTCTCATTTTGAACTAGAGCATATGCAGATTAATTGCATACCCGATTATGAGCCACTAAAGTTCAATTCAACTCTTCTATGAGACACACATGGCATAGATCTGCACTTTGCTGAGTGCACTTTTATAGTTAAAAAGCAATTATCTAAGGTTGTTCTGAGGCAGCTGGTTAAAGTACTTTTAGCCACTGAGCTAAATTCTAATTTTAAACCTCAAGACAAGAGGGTCTTTTAAAAACATTTATTGCCTGAGTAACTATTTTCTGACCGTCATTGTGTTATGTTACAGGTGGTTCGGGATGTGCTGCTGCTGGGACATAGACAGGCATTTGCCTGGGTGGATGAGTGGATTGGTAGGTCTATCAGTCTTTTTCTACAGTCCTGCCGTCTAAACACAGTCATCATGCCTATGCCTACACAATAGCAATATAGATTGCCTATATAAATAAGTATGGAGCATCTTTATTTTATGAATTCCTAGATGAAATCAATCCCTCTTCATCATCGTATATTGTACGTCAACGTTTAAGAAATACATAAAACGTTCATACGACGTTTACATTTTCCATGTATTTGTATGTACTTCAACTTACAACCTTTTTTCAAGTGTAATGTTACTTCTTTTATTTAAAATGTAAGCACTATCATAGCTACTTTCATTATACGAATCACTGTTGATAACTGTTTATTTACCAGTGTGCATGAATAATCATTGCATTTAACCCGGTCACTGCCAGTCCTGCTCATTCTCCTACAGCATGGATCCTCCTCTTGGTATCACCACTAACCCATTAATGACAATGACAAACAATATACTGCCGTGGCCAGGCACGGTCAGTGCACGATAAAAAAATGACTCTTAAACGACACTCTTTCATGTTAGAGATAATTCTTATACGTGATTTTACTGAGAGCCAAGAGTAGTCACAGTAATGATAAATGTGTAATACTGTTTTAATAATTGAAACTACATTTGGCTCCATATTTCATATTAATGCCAAATGTAAAGCAAGGAAAAAAATGCCAGTGTATGCTTGTATATGGGTATAAACTTTGCCAACAAATGCGGCAATTTCATCAAGGAATAATTGGAAGAATGATACGCTTACTGAAAACATGAAAGCTGCCTCTGTATGGTTCTCTGAGAGTCTGGTTACACAAGAGGCAGCCCTGTTTGCGGCCATAAGTGGCTGCAACACATTTACTCACTTAGCTGTTGAGCTTTTTCCATAGCTGTAGGGCATAAAAATAACAAGCCCTTTATCTTTGCCATGAAACATACTCCTCGCCTCTCCTCTCTATAACCACTAACCTTTACCACAACTCCCTACAACCTGGATGCTTGGAAACCTCCCTAAATCTTTTCACATGTTGAATGATTTTGCCCGGAGATTAAGGTCTTGCTTTCTTGTCCCTCCATTTATCCAACCTCCTTTTTTTGGGTGTGGGTCATGCTTTTCCTCAACCTTGAAACATACATGACCTTTCTTTCTCCCTCCTTCCTGGTGTGGCTCGGATTTGTCTAGCTCTCTCCCCTTATTCTCTCTGGGTCATGGGAAACTCGCACTTTGACCTCTAAAGCTTTATCTTAAAAAAGCTTTTATCACCCGTTAAACACGCTATACTCATGCATGGAATGCACCTTTTTCTACCTAACCCTCTCATTCCCCAACTATTCGTCAACTGGAGCATAATTTTAGAGTCGTAAACAACATTTCGACCCTCGTTCCACCCCTCCTCCTTCTTCCAGATATGACTTTGGATGACGTGCGGGATTACGAGAGACAAATGCATGAGAAAACCAACATTAAAGTTTGCCATGAGCAGCAAGAGCATTCCACAACAAACCCATCTTCACTGGATGACATAGAGATCCATGACAAAGCAAGCGTATGTGTTTTTTTCATTGTTTCTTCACTCCATTGCCCCAATTCATACTTGACCCGTTGGTGACTGTGAATAAAAGTTGCAAATAACTTTTTAACATACAGCACGTCTCCTCATCCTGTCCTACATTGAGTCAAACGATTCATACATGAACTGTTAAATATGTATGGAATATAATAATTTAAGTGTGCCGAGATTCTCTAAAGGTTTTAAAAGGGATGTAGCAAACATAAGGCAACACAAATGGACACTGCAAACATTTTGGTAAATTTAAATAAAACAATGCAAGTTTTTGAATATGTGTTGTGTTTTTTTTCAGCGCTGTTCGGACTTTGATGTGTGTTTATGTGGATATGCCTATGGCTTTAATAATGACTTGAAGTTATGGAAAGCTATAGTATAGAAATTATAACAAAGAAGAAACCAAAAATAGACTTTCCCTGTTCTTCCTCTTATTTGTCTCAATTGATCTTTTTCCAATCCAGACATGACAATGGATGAGGTGAGAGAGTTTGAGCGCACCATCCAAGAGGCCACCAACCAGAAGATCGGGATTTTTCCGCCATCAATCTCCATCAGCGAGACGCCCCTGTCCTCCTGTTCCCTCACAGGCCCCGCCAGCGCCCCCACCACCCCCTTGTGCACTGATGCGCCAGAGTCCCTCTCTGTCACCAAGGACCGACCCCGCAAAAAGTCTGCTCCAGAAACCCTGACCCTTACCGACCCTGCCCCAAGTGGCGACCCCCAGGGCTCTACCCTGAGCCCACTAACCGTTTCAAACAACCTTGAATCATCCACACCACCCTCCTCCAACTCTGATATTGCTGAGATGGACGAGCAGTAGAGGGACCTGGGGATGTCTTCCCCCACCCCGTGCTTTACTTATTCCCCCAAAGCCCATTGTCTTAGTAACTCGACGAGACTAGCCTAACCTCCAAACACACGTGGCCAGACATTCAAGTTCTTTAGCCATATCTAATGATTTGCCATAATCCTGGACACACAACAGTCCGAATTACAATAGAAGTCCACGTCAGTATCACTGATGCCATCCAGGCAGCTGTAGGCTTAGCCACCCTAATGTGGCTCACGTCCTCTTCCTGTGAGTCGAGCTAGCCACATGTCTCATCTATTATAATGTTATGTCGAATCAAAACAAAGTGCATCCCTAATTAGTTTTGTTGAGCGGCATATGAATAAATTATTCTTAGCGTTTCCTTAGTTACGTTTTCTTCAATCAGCATGCTGATTGGTTTCAAGCTGTTAAACTATGAAGTAGTTGCCTTAGCGCCACAGAGCCAGTGGTGTTTATTAGTTTTGACGATGTGCGTAAATGAATGCCTGTGCTCAGTCTATAAAATGGCTGTATGTATTAAATTAGAAATGAAATGAAATCAATGACACAAACTAGAGTAGCACAGTAGACCTAATATGTTAGAGTAACACACCAGAAAGACAGCCAAGTACCCTCATAACAGAAAGCAACTGTTTCCTGAGCCGTCCAAACTGGCCTGCGGATCAGATTGCACCCATCCTTTCCATCCCAAACTCCTATTATACAACAGATGCAAGATCAGTACAATCATCGAGAGCTTACACCTCAGGTCTCCCAGACTACCTGGCTCACACTCCAAAGGCAGGGATATTACTGTACCTTTCTCCCCCTGCTTATTGCCAAACATCCACATTTTATACCTCCACAGATATTACAATACAGCAACTATTGTATGTACTCTACCAGTCTACTTAACCCTTGGAATGTTTACAAATCAGAAAACCTTGGAGCATTTGCATATTAGCAGTAACGTACCTTAAGCTGTTGTTATATCTGCCATTGCGGTTTTAGCATTACAGTTTAATGATTCTAAAATTACATTTATTGAAGTTTATTACAGCATATATCTTACTCAAACAAAAACAGTTAGTAAAATGTTGCCTGAAACTAATGCTGGACATCTCATGTGACATAAACGTGATCCAATTTTATCAAATCAGCAAATCACTTTATTGTCATGTGTAGGAGCAAGGCCATTTTTGGGGAGTTTTAAGCATTGACTGATCTTTGTGCACAGTGGAGGTAATTACAACTCAAAGCTTGATTTTAGGACTAGGGCACATGCAACAAGCTGACTTGAGTATGTGCTTCGTTGGCTGCATAGCGTTTGTGAAAGTGTGATACTTTTTTACTTTGCCAGTGCTGGTTGGTAATACTAAGCTAGTGCTTTGGTGGGGGCGGAAAATTATTTTTAAATGGGAACATTCTTTTGCAGAGCCCTTTTATTTGTGCTGGGCTTGTACTGCTTGTTACCATCTAAAACCCTAAAGGAGAAAAGGACAGAAAGCTATTCTTTGAACCCTGTTTTTTTCCGCACAATGAAATTACTCAGTGAAAGGGTTTTTTTTTATGCTGCATGGAATGTTCACAACATATATTCATATTATGTGAAGTATATGTATATGCTGTAAATGAATGGATTGGTACAGTGTATTTGGTGATGCAACCATATGGGGGAAAAAAGTGAATGCCAACTCTGGAAGCTCTGTACTAATTTTGTATAATAGAAAAAGCAGATTTTGAGTGAAACGTAAGCATGCCCAGAGAATATAGGCCTACAAACTCTTTCAACTCAGTGCCTCTGCATGCAACTATTGTATCATCACCTACATGTGAGTAAACCAAAATCTCTTATATTTCATCTATAGAAACACAACATTTTATTGCATTACTTTGCCTGTTTTCTATCTCAAATTAATTTAATTTAACCAAGAATAAAAATGGGCCACAGCCCCATAATATAGTAGCTAAACTATAATCAGATCGAATGAATCATATCAAACCACATCATCGAACTCTCAAGTATCAGGGCTTATTCAGTCATAATTGTTTCGGAAATTGGTACTTTTTTTTCCCCTTTTTCATACCAATTAACTTTACAGCGCAAATGCATTTTGCACTTTCCGGTCTTTGACACCTTATTTGACAATGAAGAAATGTGTTACATAACAGTCTTGTTGGTTTTGTTGGACCAAAGTCCTATAATACAACATAGTGACTTCGAAGAAAGCAGTTCGAGGAGAGAGTCCTCAGTTGTCTTGCCATAAACTTTTGTTAATATTATGTACAGTTTCTCACTTGCTTTTGTTAAAAAAAAATCTAAACTACTGTAGCTATTTATCTGTAACTGTAGCTTTTGTCTTTGCCTTTTGAGGATGCAAAATGTTATATACCAGTTATTGGCCCTATTGTTCTATTATGTATAGATTATACTTACTTACAACTCTGGTATTGACCATCACTCTTGTCAGGAACACACAGATCCAGGGATATGTTTGAGCTACCCTGGGCTATTAAAAATAATGCAAGATAATATTCAACTGTTAAACTCTGCTCTGTTTAAAAGAGTAACATATTAGGTATTGTAAATATTGTTGTTAATGACTGATATAGTAGGTTTCTTACATTGAATCTGTTCTGAATCCAAGTTGCATTAGTGACGTGACATGAATGTGCTAAAAGATTTCAAATAGACAAAGATGGAGAAGGATATACTTTAGTGTTTGTGCGATAAGGATGATGTCTCCGCAGACATGAATTAAAAGTTTGTTTTAATCTAGGAATAGTGTGTCTTTAACTATGAAGTCATTGTCACCAATTTAATATACTGAATTCCTTCAAGTTTAGTCTTCTCAATCGAGTATCAAAATTCCTCATTGTAGTGGTGCACTTTTGACTCTCCAGTTGCTTTTGGTGACCCTGCAGTACAAAACTGATTTTGTATAAGTTGTAAAACAAAATGAAGCTTTTCTTTTTAGTGGGGTGCCTGTTTTGACGTTTACTTGCCATGGTAATTGAGAGGTGATTGGCGTTTCTGTTTCTTTCTTTTTGTAGTAAAGATGCTGTACTTTGAATTTTGTGGTTGCTGTATTGTTTGAAGGAAAATCAAAATTTGTTTCTCATTATTTCATGGATAAAAGGACCAAGCTTTTCGCTCCTCCTCCCTTCCCCCTGATGCAGTTTGCATTCGGCCAGACTGTTTTGCTGTCTCCTGATAACTGGGACCTGTCTCACCAACCAGGATCACTAAGTTAGCTGTACTGAAGTGCTCTGAGTGAAACCAGAAACAGCCCAGTGTGCTTCTCTCGGTGTTGGAGATCAGGTGTGATTCTGGTTTTCCAGCTTTCTACATTAATCCTGCTTTGCGAAATAGGACCCAGAGGTGCCATTCGTGTTCGGCTGCTGGAAGTCGCTCTTAGTTCTTCCACTTTTAACTATTATTGTATTTGTTATATTTTTACTTCCCTTTGAGGTTAATTTGGTTCTTTGTTGTAATTATTGTTTAACTTTTTCTGAAATAGGCAAATAAACTTTACTAGCTATTGCAACAATGTTATTATTCTTTATGTTCAGCATGCACGTTTCACACAACCACCTTATGTACGTTTGTCCATGATAACCATACCTTGCAGGTTAACAGTATCTTACCACTGCATGGGCCCTGGTGACACCTTATATGTGCCCTCTTAACCACTAGCTGATGGTGATATTCACGCAACATGCAACTGGTCCAACCATTTAAACGAAAAGTTCACCCGAAACACTAACTATTTAAAAGAATCACAGCCACTGGTTATGCATTTTTTTTTAACTACTTTTTATTTACAGGTGTATTTTTTCTTATTTCTCTGAATAACTGATTACTAATGCTGGCCTAAGTAGAGCTCATTGTAATTTTATCATATTTGATAAAACGATCATATGCTTTGAATGTAAAATCCTAATCTGCAAAGTAACAAGTAACTATAGATGACGTTGTATGATGATATTGTAGTGCAGTAAAAAAGATGTTTTTCTCTCAGATGTGGTGGATGTTTAAAGTAGCATATGTAAATACAGCTTGTAAAAGTACAAGTACATCAAAATGATCGAGTACACTAAGACATACCACTTTTTCTAAGATGGAACAACTACTGCAGTGTTGCTATCACAAGTAACTATTTCTTTATAACACTAAAATGTATGACTAATTAAGCAAAGGTCAAAGTTATAGTTAAGGGCAATCCTCAGAAATCATTTTTCAAGAGTTAATCATTCAAACTCAGCTAATCTGCTTCATCACGTCTGTGTGGGTGTGGTTTGATTAGATTTGACTGACAGTGGCCTGTCAACATAAGCAAATGATTCCAAAACGGTCGCTAAAGTCTAATGGGTGCATACATATACACGTCACTTTTTTCCAACAGAGCCCTGCCCACTTCAATCCAGTTCTGTAGGTAGTTCACAGACAAAAACACAAAATACAGAAATCTCTCATATCAAGTAACTAAAATTGTTGTAATTTTATCAAAATATTGCACGTCTTCATAGGACACCATCTCTTATAACAAGAAGCCAATCAAGAAGTCAAGTCAAGATCAAGTTTTCAAGACCTTTAATTGAAGTAGACAGGGCATATAAACTACTTTAGGTACTTCAGAAAAACAAGATTCATCACAAAATATTTCCTGCAAAACAGATCGATGGTATATATAACAGTGTTAACCTATATCAGGATGAAAAGTTAAGTCCAGAAATAATGCATGTCTGATGTCAGGCTTAGGTTTCTGTAAGTTGTCAAGAATTCAGAGCTCATTTTATTGCTCACCACCATCGAAACAATACTTCTCTTTAAATTGAATAGCTCTGCCACCAAGATACACATTGAAAGAAATGTAACTAACGAAACCCTAAAACTACATAAAAATATTCCTTATTATTTGTAAGAGAGAGGTTAAATGACTTTGATCTTTCCATTACGTTTAGTTTAGTCTGGTATCTAGCAGCCGTTGCAGCAAGACCCCTTCAGGCGCTTCTACATTAGCATCACCACTCGGCTATCATGCCTGCAGCAAATCTACACACCAGCAGGAATACAAATGAATCGTTCTAAGTAACAACTTGTTTTTTACTATATACAAAACACAAAGCAGCACATTTTTATTTCAATAAAAATATATTCTTCCATTAAGAAATTAATATCGGTTAATCAAAGAGATGTCGGTAATAATGATTTCATTCAAATGTAAAGAACAAAACACAATTCAAACACACCTGATGAAAAATGAATCAAAGCTACTAGACTTTCTGATGGGACGCATGGTTCATGTGCTCCCCCTCAAAATTCCTTTGCGATTATTGCTTCATAATTCCACATTTACAGTGTCATTTTCATGTATCCATTTTACTTCCATAGGAGAGAAACCACAACACTGATCCAGAGACAGTGTAATATGCTCAAAGTGTGCCCTCCTGTGCTAGTCGTGTTAGATTCGTCTACCACACATTTCCCCACATTTCCTGCGTTGTCCACAAGGGCCAGCTCTACTCTCTGTGAACAGCAGGAGCCTGTATAGGTAATCTTTGCAGACCGTTTAATGACTTCTGTAGCTGAAGTGACATGGATGGTACCGTCCCCATGGCTGATGCTGATATTATCAATGCCAGATCCAACTTCAGTGACCATAGCGACAAATGTCCACTGGGAGGAATCACAGAGCAATAAGGAGGACGGACAATCGTTGACTGTACGGTATCGGTGGCACACTGGCGGGGTAATATCTGTCACCTGGGGGGGCACAGATACAGGAAGTTGGAGAGATGAATAGATAAGGCAAGAATGGGCATCATACAAATCATTAAGAAAAAGGTAAAGAACCAGAATAAAATATAATTTTAAAATCAGTAATTGTTATGACAATCTTTGAAACATTAGTACACTGTACTCATTTCAACCGAAAAGCACCACTATACAATAAATGGACAAAGAAGGAAAGTCATTATGCCAGAATCAAACACGTGAATGGGAAATGTTGCACATACAGTACTGCTTTCCACAAAACTCTCCTCTGGCTCTTTTGTTCCACATCCAACTACAGTACGTGTGGTTGTTCCTCTTACCTCGGCAGCCACAGAAAACCTGAGGACAGCGTAGTTGATGTCAGTGGCATCTGCATTTTCTGCCTCAATGATAAGGGTCAAGTCTGTTCCTGATGCAGCACTGGCCGGTGCTGTTAAGGTCACCGTGCCTTTGGCTTTGCCTCCACTGCCCGCCTCTATGGTGACGGTGCTGGGTGAAGTTGAAGTATAGCTGCGGTCGTTGTTGGCCCGCACTGTGAACACCCCGGTTGCAGTGTCGTCAACAACTCCGTTGGTGGTTGTGGCGACTGTAAAAGGGATGGAGATGGTGGAGCCTGGTTCTATGTTGGTGTTGTTGGCTTGGGACTGAAAACGTGAGGGAGAAGTAGGGGAGTCAAGAGAGAAATGCAGTCATACATATCTTTTTGTATTTTATGGAAATACATGTTCATGGGTGTTTGCTTGTGTTATGGTAACCTTGAGTTAAAAGAAGCACAGGAAAGGATGTTAGAAAATGACAAGTAATTTGATTTCCTACCTATATGTTAGGCCGTGGTATAGTGAGTATAGAGAAACAACGGTAGACTTGAGTCATTAGCTTAATGCAATCCTGTTTTCGGTCAAGTTTGTTGACCAACAATAATCAAAAAAATATCCCATTATTAGATGTGATTTCCAATGGCTGAAGATGTAATAAGAAAGGAGAAGAAGAAGAAGAAGATAAAAGGCTTTAGATGCATTGCCATTCAATTTTGTGAAGGCATTCATAGTCTCCTAAGGATGAACCCTAGTGACTCTGGTAATACCCTGACTTTTCCCTCTAGCACCACCATGAGGTTGACATTTGTTTTGTTTGTTAATGTCTTGGCAGCCATTCGATGAATTCCCATGGGATTTGGTATAAATGTCACCCTAAGCGGGACTTAATGCCTTTGGTGATCCCCTGCCACCCCCCTAATGATGGCACCTAAATCTTGGTCAAAAATGTAATTTGTCCAGTACTTTAATTTATTGTACACTCTTAGTCTTGCTCAACTATGATGATATTTGTAATGGGAATTACAAAAAGCTTGGCCAGCATTCATGAAGGCCTGTCAAGATTATTTACTTAATAATTGCTGAAGCAAAGTAAAAAACTCTTTTACTGAGACAGAAAACTGAAAATGATTGAGCTTACAGTAACAGAGATGTTGGAGGTCTTCATCACAGTGGAGGCCTGTCTCCGGAAGCTGCCCGGCATTGACCTAGAGGTGGAGTTGCTGTCCTCTCCTCTTATGCAAACCACAAAGTCACCTGCTGGGACTTTGTTGAATGTCACAAGGAAGTCACCACTTCCCACTGACTGTTGAGGACAGAAAGAAAAAGTAAGAGTTTGAGACGGCACTGTTGACTACTAGCTGCAATTTTTTAGTCCTATTTGCTTGCAATCTCACTGCTTTGCACACAATATTGTAAAAGTCTACAGAGCATGCCGACTATTAGAACTTTTAACTGTTGCAGTCTTGCCTTGTAATTTAGACTAATAAAACATGTATTTTTGCTAGGACTATTTTTAGACTCTCTATGAAGCGTTCAAGGACATTCTGTTATTCAAGATGTAAGGGATCATCTGCCACAGAGCATAGTGACATCTATTACAACCAATGGCTTCCTTCAAAGTAGAAAATATAAAAAAAATATGTTTTCTTTTTAAAAAAAAAAGTTTTTATATGGAAAATGGTAAGCAGTAAAGTATTCACTTTAGCTACTGTGTATTGCCATCAACTGTAATATGTGACATGCCTGCAGTGATCCGTTGACCTCTGTTGGCCCTGAGCTGTCGAACAGAGAGACCCCTGTGACCTTCACTTTGTCACCTCCTGTCACAGAGACCAACATGGTGGCTTTACCACCTGAAAGTCGTGGCAAGAGAGAAAGGGAAACTAGATGAGTATCACTGTGACAGCTACTTATATGCACAGTATGTACATAACTGGGCTGGACTATTAACATCTTTAAAATATGACGTTGAAGACAATGAGAGAAAAAGACTAAATATTATATATGTACCACAAGACTGTAAAAATATAGATGACAATAATTATGAAAGTGGTTTGACCTGAAAGAAGACGTCCCTCCTTTAGACTGAAGTCACCATGTGCTCCCTCATGAACTTCCATAAGGTTATAAATGAAGTTCACTGAACTTTGACCTGATGTACACACACACACACACACACACACACACACACAC
>CALSCE010010678.1:877235-901493 GCA_943593645.1 Bovichtus variegatus | reverse complement strand
AAAATCGATAAAAGAAAATGCTAATGGCTGCTTATAAAAAATCTTTTGAAAATTCCTCTCATTTAACTTTCACTGGCTATAGGTGATCTCTATCATACTACTGACCTGTGACCTTAACGGAGTAGGGGTTATCAGAGTTGATATTGATTTCCCATAATCCTGTTTGATTGTCAATGTTGATGCTTAAACGACGTAGGTTTCCGGCTGTGATGAAGGTTGCCAGAGGACCACTGGACTGATTGGAATTCTGAGATACACCTGGAAGAGAAGGAAATATGTAAAAAACAAGAATACAAAAACAACAACAACAACAACAACAATGACAGCAGCAACAACAACAACAACAACTGTCTACCAGCACAAAAAATATGTTTTTTTTCTAATAGCAGTAAATGGAGGGAGTAAAATGCAGATGGAACAATCAAAGCTTTATTCATTTGCTTAACTGGCTTCATTTAAAAGGACATTTAACAACACCTGTGGAGCTGGTGAGAGTGAAGGTGAGAGATGAGGCTCCTGTGATGTAAGCAGTCAGGTTCCTTAGTGATCTATCAACAGTAAACGTAAAATTATCAGGCCTTCCGGGATTCCTCACTTCCTGAAAAACTGTCACCTGAAAGAAGAGGGAACAGAAACTGCACATTTATACACATACTGTACAGTACCATCTTCAGTCAGGCATGATTTTATTGTTTGATGTCTCACCACAGCACTGGCTGATGAATCCTCTATTACACTTGTAGCCAGAGTGAGGTCTGACTTGGTGACCTCAATGACCTGACCTCCAGAGGCTCTGGCTATGTCACGATACAGCTGAGCTTGTAATTGGCTAATTTTACGTGTAGACAGATCCTCAGGGCTTCTGCGGCGCCGTCGTCTAGCCAAGACATCGGTCAACATGAAAGTTACCTAAAGTATGAGGATGGAAATATATTATATTTGACCTGGATACAGGATACATGTCCACAATTGTTTACATACTTTTTTCCCCACATTTCTTTATGGAATGTATTGATATTTTAAGTGAAAGAATAGTAAAATAAAATCGAGCGTTACCTTAGACTTGGTGCTCTCTATAAGGGCAATGATGGTGCTTTTCAGATGAGCATCTTTAGCTGGAGCGTCGGTGAAGACAAAAATCTCAGATGAGGGCGGAGCAGCAGTCAGGGCAAGCTGTCAATTGTACGGGACAGGAAATAATATTTTTTATTAAAAATGAAATAAAAAACAACAACTTTGATTTGAGTGAGAAGGGAATTTCACATTCATTTATTTAGTACTAAGTAATAATTAAGTAAGGAAAATAATCCCATTTCATCGTTCATGACGTGATATCGCTTTGTTGTTTTACAAAATGTTGTTGTCTAAATGAATGATTCCAAGAAATATGGAATTATTGCATAGCAGTGGAAAACACCTGAAGTCCAGACAAGCTCAACTCTGGGTTGTCTCCTCCTCCATTTGCAGTCAGATTGTTGATGTGGTTTTTGAAGACGTCTGCATCGGTTGTCATAGTCAAAGGTCCAAACCCTGGGTATAGAAAATGACCGTTACCATATACACTCACTTAATCACCAAGTAAAGTAGTCACACAGTTTACAATGGTAGAAAAAACTTGCAGTTTAACAGGAAACTTTGTTAATGTTTACAGTTGAACAACGAGAGGCAGTAAATTCTACCCAAACAAAAACAATCTTCTCTCATAAACTACAAATATGTCTGTACCTGGGTCATTGAAAGGTACCAATATGTAGGCGGAGGGCTCCTGCTCAGTTCCCCTCTTACTGTCAATGATGAAAAAGGAAACTCTCTTTGCCTCGTCTATGTCTTCCCGCATACTGCCTGTGGTGTCGATGACAAAACAGAGCACAGGGGACTGGGAGAGGCCCATCAATCTGTGGGAACACGAGAGAGACAAAACATCCAAAATATGATCAAGCGTCATTTATCAGTTAGTGATCAATAATTACCAATTGAGCTTGGGCACAGAAAGTCTTTAGAGTCAACCATGTAGGCATGTTTTGTATGCTTTGCAAGACAAAAAGGCTTCAAGCTTAATTTGTTTGACTTTATTTTAGTGTGAAGCATTATCTGTGCTTTCATTTGGTGAAATCCATCTTGTAGGTGGCACATACCGCAGGAAGTCCTTGTCTCCGACAGCTACTCTGATGTCCTCCAGTAGCTCCATAGTGGCATTCATAGCCAAATCAGCCGCCTTGTGGTGAAGTGAGCCATGACTGGACCCAACGTCGTCCTTACTGATGCCCCCGACTGGTTCCAGCCCGCTTGTCTGGTCAAATGATCCACCGTGGCTGCATTTGCCTTGAAGCACAGAGAATATGTTTGTTATGACACTTACATCTGCTCACAAAATACTTACAAAAATGTAGACGGTCCCTTAAAGTCACCTGCAGGTTTTGTAGAGGAGAAGACGTTGAAGTAGCCGGAAGTGAGAAGCCCCAAAGGCAGAAGGTTGTTCTCACAGTTTTCTCCAATACAGTTTATACAGGTTGGAGTACTTGGGCCTGAAGCACATTTAACAAACGAAAAAGAATTACAAAAAAAAAAGTTACTTCATCTGAAAACATGTGATAAGATATTCAAAATAATATATATACATTACACATTACACTACTTCAAACCGGAGAGAAATATATCTATGTATGTTGATAATTGTATTCAAACATAAGTATGTGAACATGGTATGAATAATTATAATTTCTATTACTGAATAAATTGTGATCATCGCTGATTTTATCAGTGATAGAAATTCCTCTTGAATGATGAATAATAGACTATTTTAAAAGTTCAGTTTGAAAAAAAAATCCCATAAAGCATATACTATGGGTACTAAGCTGCAGGCTTGTGTGCTGGGTGAAACATTGAGTAACAATGTACTGTTCCCATTTTCATGTGTTTCCATTCTTCGTGTGTTGATAGATGAGACGATGGATAAACTGACTTTGTGCCTTGTGTAAATCCTCACTGAAGTGTGTCACCATAGATACTGTATCTGTATTCTACCTGCCAGGTTCTCAAGAGGCTGGTCTGGTTTGATCAGAGTGCTGTAAGGATCTGTGTTCCCCATCTCCAACCAGTTACTGTGGCTGTAGAAGTCCTACAGAATAATATGAAACATATTTTACACCACTATTGCTTTGTCATGCCTCTCACTAAAATGACACAGCTATCCCCACAACAATCTGAAACGATGATCATCCATCTCACCTGCAGGGTGTGGAAGACTTTCCCAAGAGTCCATCTCCCTGCGACAAAGTTCTCCAGGTTCACACTGGCCTTCACAGCAGACACACCTCGGCAACAAAATAAAGAACAGAGAGAGTTAGGTACATATTCATCTGAAAACTAAACTGTCTTCACCAACTTTCATTATTCCTGGTACTTAGCAGAGGATATAAAGTGTATAAGTATTGGATCCTCAAAGTTCAAACCCTTACAGTATAATACTTCTCCACCAGCTGGCTAAACTGTTTTGTGCATTTTTTTCACTGTGTATTTAGTGTAGATTTTTCTAATTTACCTAACCCTAACCCTGAACTTAATGTTTCCATACTTAAAAGATATGACTTCCAAAGTCAAGGAACTGTTATGGGCCTTGTTTGCTTGCTTGTGAAAAAGAAATACCTTTTTAGATATTGTTGCCTTTAAGTGGCTGTAAAGAGCTCATTTTAATTCTCAAAACAGTTGCTTTCACTGAAAAGTTGTCGGCAGCAATGGGAACACTGCATTTGAATCTCCGTATACATTCATTCTTTGGGAAACACTATTCTTGAAATATATATTTTTTGCGTGTTTGCTATTTCATCGTTGTCTTGAATAGGAAAGCAATGTTTGATATGTACCTGCTGTGATGACATCACGTCCTTCGTGGAAGGTCTCGTCATCAAAATGATGCTTCTCACTCAGCGCAAAAGCCACATCCACTTGTGCGTTGCTGAGGTACATGTTGACGATGGACGTTTGGAATATGACACTTGAAATGGTGGAGGTGGAGATGCCTGTCGAGGAACAGGCCCTCTGCACCTCGTCAGGTGACAGGCTGTCATCAATCTGGAGACAAAGACATGACAAATTACTGAGTGCATGTTTGAAAATCTTTGTAAAAACACTGTCCTCTTCTGTCCCCGCCTCATGCAGTTTTGCACTGAACATTATCCTCAATATTACAATAGAGACTCGTATCGCCATCTTCCTGTATGAGGAAAAATTATGTGAGAGAGAGAAGTTGCTTAAAAACCACAACAGATACCTCCAGGAATGTCTGTCATAACATTTTCAGTTACTGCAAGTGCAAATGATTGAAACGGTGTCACTTGGTTATAATTAATGTATTTATTTATAATTTGCCATCATTATGCCATCATCATGTACACCCATCCTATCGTGTGACTGTGTTGAATTATGCATTGTTCAGAAAGGCCTATCAATGTTATGATATTTTGTTGATGATGCAGGTCATAGAATATCAGTCCTGTGTATATCTGATTGGGATGTAATTGATCTCAAATCAGATATGCTACAAAACATTTACTCATGTATGTGCACAGTGGCACATACATGTAGTTTGCAGGTGAGAATCCTACCTGCATGGTGTCACACAATCCTGCCAAACAGCATATTTTGTGCCAAACCGTCATTATGAGTCACTGTACACAGACTAAAACAA
Organism: Bovichtus variegatus; assembly: GCA_943593645.1. Classification (NCBI taxonomy): domain Eukaryota; kingdom Metazoa; phylum Chordata; class Actinopteri; order Perciformes; family Bovichtidae; genus Bovichtus; species Bovichtus variegatus. The sequence goes on along the minus strand of CALSCE010010678.1, from coordinate 896,806 downwards.
CATGAGAAAGATAAACCTTCTGTTTATGGACAAAGCGCAGTAGTAGCTGTCATTCTTTCACCTCTGCACTCCCTCAATAAGGTTGCTGACAGTTTAAAGGAGTCATTTCCTACTACATCATCAAAGGATTGTGAAATAAGAGAAAAATGCTTGCGTAAAAATGTGAAAATATTTCACAACATCTTCAGTTACTGCACGTGCAAGTTATTGAAACAGTGTCACTTGGATTATAATTCATCTATTTATTCATAAGTTGCCATCATCATGTCCGAAGGGTTGACCCTAACCACAAAAGTGTATGTGGACAAACTGTCCTCATGTCACATCATAGAAATAAAAAACTAAAATATAATACATAATATAGATATTTGAATGCACCACATTTCTTCTAGTTTCTCTGTTTCAGTGCGGCTTTCAAACTCACAGTCAGGCTAAAGGGCCGTCCCTCAGAGGCAGCGATGTCTCGGCAGACCTCAGCTGTCTTTCGGAGGACCGCCCTTTCTGTGATGTCACGGTGAGTGGTGGAATTCCGATCAGATGAGAAGAGTGGTTGGAAGCTGTGAATGAGGCCTGAAAGGGAGAGGACCATCGCCACTAGGAACAGGACTGTCTGGCTGGCAGCCATCGTGGAGGACGAGGATGATGAAGGTGGACGATGAACAAAGTCTGGATGGATACTTTCTCCAAACCTTTTCACCCGTCCCAACTCCTCACTCGGCCTGTTTTCTTTCCTTCCCTTCTTTCACCAAAAATACACAGGTCATGAACAGAAGTAGAAAACCTCCCCCAACAAAGCGTCGTCACAAACACAATAAAACAATGTGGTCAAGCACAGAGACGTTGCTGGCAGTGAACAAGGTGCAACGAGAATAACAATAGCTACCAAGTTGAAATAGAAATAGAAAGAGGAAGGGGAAATCAATACAGAAAGAAGGGAAATAAAACTGATTTGATTATACAAATAGCATTAGTGCTACAAAATATCATTAGATCATTTCTTTTTTTTCTTTGAGGCCAACATGCTTTTATTGTAAGATTTTTCAATTCTTGTACATTGCTTGTGAAGGGTTGGCACGGTGAGCATTGTTCAGTCAAACATGAGAATCTCTACTTCTAAAGTTTCAACATAATCCCCACGAAAATACGATCATGTGCTATTTAAATATATATAAATATATATATAATAAAATGCTAATATTACAAAAAAACAACATACTATGGAAATAATATATTTTTTAAAGAATTAAAACAATTACAATATGTATAAATTACTCCAAATTAATACACAGTTAACAATATACAGAAGACGCTAATACATTTTCCACACTCTTACCTGTGTGCTCTTTAGAAGTCCAATCGTATTCAGATTTTTTTGTGTGTGTGAGTGTGTGCCCTCATTCCCTCCTCTTATAGTCACCTCTTTGCTGAGTGACTGGGCTGATGAGTAAATGATACACTCTGCACACCCATAACTGTTTGAGTGAGTGGATATAATAGGTGTGAGTATGTTTCATAATCCACCTATGTCCATGACCAAACCCAGGAACCTCGTTCTGTGACAGGGCTCATCAATGACCTGCCATGCTGCTTTCATTAAACCAAGTTAAACCACTGAAATCAACTAAGACCTCCTTGACAATGCTTCCTTGTAGAATGTTCATCAGATCCAGCCAGCAAAAATAATGCAAAAAGAGAACACAACGGGAAACACGCTCATTTGAAGATAAAAGCCCCAATAACAACAGTTATCAATTACTGCGACGATTAGCCCTCGTCCTACCAATTTATTTAACATCAAAGAACTACCAACAATAAACTAATGTAAGAAAACACACATCATAGCAAAAATTGATCAATGCATTTCGGTGCTTTTGACTGGGGTCCCTTAGGACCCCAATATATTTGTATTTTTAAAAAGCACTAATTGAAACAGAAAACAATGATATGGAGACATTAGAAACACATTGATTGACAAAGTCATGAACATTTGGAATGATAGAATAAAACACCTGTAAAACATGAAAAAATGTATAGCTCTGGGTTTTGCAGGGACCCTAGTTGGTAGTTATAAGGGACGGAAGCTAAACTCTTGCTTACTTCTGGGAAACCTTCATTGTAATGATAAATCATCCTTATACAGTAACAGGAAAGTCATCAGCAACCTGACACACACACAAATGAATACCTGGCCTCTCCTAAGGTACTCCCTTTTTACATGTATGTTTACAAATGACAAAGACCCATGTGACCTGAGATCCTGATGTCAACAGGAGGACATTAATTTTCAGACGCAGGGTAAAGTTTGTGTGGAGGATGGAGGAGGAGGTGGTAATACTCCTTTCAGCAGTGATACGTACTGTCTCAATCACACAGAGATTGTGGGCGGTTCAGCTTAGCAAGTGCAGTTAGAGCATTCCAAGACAGAAATGTTTGTCTGGTGTTGAAAGGAATACATTTCTTATAATTGAAAGGAAGAAAGTACCGCTGCACACCCAAATATGTGTGACCGTTTTCAATTATACATTGTTCAGACAGGCCTGTTATTACCAATGTTATTATATTTTGTTGATCATGCATTTTCTCCATTCATCGCCATGTGGCAACTTTGGCAGTTTGCAGGTAATAATCCTGTCTCATGTCAGCCTGCTAATTTGATTTCTGCCAACTGTAAAGCGCATAGGACCATCTTCATCGAAAATGAAAACTTGCCCTTTAAACGGCAACTCTAGCCGGGTAGTGATGCAAAGATCAGGAGCTGTAAACAGCAGTTTTCTTATGGTTTTCTAACACCTTCCCAATGACAAAGGGTAGCAAAAGAGAAACAATAATAACACAAGCGATGGCAATAATAAGCCAAAATCCATCCACTGGTAATGCAGATATCGGATGCAACTTGTTGCTCTCTCTATCATAAACGCAGTTCAGGTTGCTCCTCAGTCTGTAGACGACTTTACACCTATGCGTATCAGTCTCTGTGTCTGTGACTTTGAAAACCTCATAGGGAGGAACCAGCACCTGGCGGTTTAGTTTCAAGGCTGAGTAATGTGTTATGTCAGCACCAAAACATGTGTGTACCTCAAAACACGAAGCGTTCCTTGTGAAGTTCCACCCGTCAGAACCTATCATGAAGGTACTGAACCGAATCAGTTTATCAGAGATGTTCACATTTATAAGTGTCTCTGTTCTGTAATTTGTCCTAAGACATGTCACCTGACTGTGCTTCAGAATCTGAATGGCTTCGCTTAGTGAAAAATAAAGGGAGTGGGTCTCAAATGTCTCCTTTAGTTGTTTTCTAGTACTTTCTGCAGTCTCAAGGTCTTGCTTGACAGGTTGCAGCACAATACTTGTGTACATGTATATGGCCATCGAATGATCTTTCTCCATGTACTTGTGTGCGGGCTCTCTAGCTTTTTGCTCCGCATTGCTCCAGGCTTGACTGAAGTTTGTACTGGTGTCCCATTTCTGCCGTATGGCTTTATCAGCCACAACTGTAGCTTTGGATCTGCAGTCGTCATACGTGTCTTCATTCAGGTCATAGGTCAGATCCTGACGATGAGGGAATGAGGAGAAACATGTTGTTCAGTGTCCGTCCAGTAGATGGAGGTATATACTAAAAAACAGTATTACTGTAAACTGGAACCTCTTTTGTACAGTCCTTAAAAAACAATTACAGATCTTGGCGTTTGGAATAACTGTAATAGTGCATACTTAAAAATGAGAAAATATGTTTCTTTTTCACAACGCTATTTGTAATCAGAAGTAACACTTTTTATTTGGCTTTTATTTTTATTTTGTCTAAGCTCTGTCAATGTTGAATATGTAATGTTAAATAATAACAGTTAAATACCTCTCCAACGATATCCTGCCAGCTGAGTGTCAGATATATGACAACAAACATCAGCAGTCCCACCAAAATACCAAGAGAAGTAATGGCACAAGCAGAATAAGTTTTTCTCTGACATGCTTGCCTCTCCCAGGAAAGCATAGTGCATCTGGAACAGATGAAACGTGTCGTTTTACCCAGAAGAACTCAGATCAGAGTGAATGAGAGATGACCAAAGACCGTAATGACAGTAATAGAACGTGGCATTAGCTGCATGTTAAAGTTATTCGATGCTTAGTTATTGACTCTTCACTGCAATCTTTTTCTCCAATCCAAGATTAAAAAATGTGACAGGTTTTAAAAAAAAATGGTTTACCACATCCTGAGTTTTGTCTTTTATGAAAAGATGAGGTGTCGTCGAGCTTTTCCAGAATGAAAAATATCCTCTGTTTAAGTCTTTGCTTTTTGTCTTTTACAAACCAGTAACATAAAGCACACTTTGTTTGTCTGTTTCAACCAAAGGAAGCTACCAAACAGGATGGATTAGTGTTACCACGTAACCTCCCTCTGGGAACAATGCAAGCAGTGAACTGACAGAGCCAGGCTTTAATTTTTACACTTGACAAATACATACTAACATGAGCGTATGCTGTAAATGAAGAAAAGAAAAAGGCTTGCAGAAAAATTCAAAATGTAAAATCAGTTTCTTCTCACGAAATACTGTTTAAACACCACATGAGATAAGATACATATTAGCTCTGGAGCCTTTGAGCAAAGGTGTAGAAGAAGGTCTGTGCTATGTGGTCATACCTGTATGTCCAATGAGCTGGCAAACAAAAATGTTTCCGCACTCTTTCAAAGGAATATGATGCTGCTGTGGAAGCACTAGGAAGGCAAAGGTAAGCCAAAAACAATCCGGTGTTATATATTGTTGGTAGAGAATATAAGTAAATGTATTGATGTTTATTGTTTATCTCGTGCATGTCTGCCACTAGGCCCATACTTTTACTTGCAGATATAAGTATACAAATGGAGTTAATGTGCATGCAATAATACAAATATGGGAAAAGTAGGCTCTCTTTTGTTTATTTAAAGCTAAAGATAAAGATAAAAGATGAGAACAGAGTAGAAGAAAATGCAGACCTTTGGTACTGAAATGTTTATTGATGTATACAGGTATGTGCATGCTGCAAATATGGATACTGATTTTAATAATTGTAACTTTTACTATTATTATTCAGTAGGTTTTATTTTCCATTTTATCTTATGCATTCTATGTATTCTATTGTATCTTATTTTTTATCTTGTCTTTTATTTTCATCTTATTTTCACTATTATTATTATTATTATTATTATTATTATCATCCCAAGTGTGTTTTACTCCTATCTTATTTTTTATTAACTTGGCTTTTATGTAATGTCCCTTTTTGTAAAGCAATTTATTCTGCATTCATGCATGAAAGGTACTATACAAATGAAGTTTAATATGAATATGAATATGCATATGAATATTAATATTATTATTCAAAGTCTGATGCATATTCATGATGTTGAAAGAGTTAGAAAATACATTCTCTTTGGTTAGTATTTTTTTAGCTAGGCTTTATGGGGTTTTCTTTTTCTCTTTTAGACATGAAGTTTGGCAGAGGACCACTGTGTAAGCTGAAGTCACAGAGAAACTGGGCAACCCTCTGTGTGTTGATACTGCTGGCCCTCCTTTTGTATCATGACCCGTTTCTACTGCTCTGGTGGCTTCAAAATCCTGCTGAGGTGGGACGAGCGTTCTTTCTTTTACATACACGGAAAACATGCACATTTTACCGGTTACTTGTGTCAGCAAATTCTCACTGAATATGCCAAAACCTTCTGTAAGTGCGACTTTTTCTCACTGTGGCCGTTTCTTATTTGTCACTGCAGAAAACTAAGACTGCTGCTTTACCTCTGGATATGGCGACAGATTCCATTGACGACATGTTTGATGGTTGCCGGTCTAAAACAGCCTCTGTGATTGACCTGTTTGGAGTGTTTGAGTGGCACTTCAACAGGAACTTCAGTATTGCCTGGGCTTCAGCTGAAAGCAGTGCGAGAAAACCTGCGCACCTGCACCTGAAAGAAGATCATGCTACTGTTATGTACATGTACACAAAGGCGAAAGATATCCAACAAGATTTCAACAAAGCAGTGAATACAGGGAAACACAAGTACAGCACATATAGATTTAAGTTCCATTATTTCTACTTCTACCTGACGGATGCCATTCAAATTCTGCGTCACAATCAGACGTCGTGCAGAACCACCTATCACAGGACACGGAAACAGTTTGACCACGATGTGATAAACACAAACATGCGTTTCGGTGCTTTCACCTGGGTAGCTTCAAGCAAGCAGTCATTTGATTTTAATGGCAATGTTTCCTGTTTTGAGATCTACTCATGCTTTGGTGCTGATATAACACATTACTCTGCCACAAACCAAATGGGACAGGTGCTGATTCCTCCCTATGAGGTCTTCAAAATCACTGATGTCCTGACAGATGACCCATGGTGCAGTGTGGTCTACAAGCTACAGAGCACCAAAGAACCAAGGAGGGATTTAAATTGTAAAGTGAATCAAAGGCAAATAAAAACATATTTTGATGGCGGTTTAAGACACTCGCAAACAAGCAGTGTTGGGACGATTTTAGCATGCGTAATCTTGTTGATAATAATTTATTTAGTCCTTGTAAAACGCAGGCTGCAGCGTTTCGTGGCTGCTGGTGCTGATTAATATTCTGATGATATTGAGAGTTAGCTATTGATCGAAGAGGGGTGATGGTGTGTTAATGGGACACTTCAGCTTGTGCTGTTTGTCATTGAGAGCATTTCTAAATTGTTTTTTAAAGTCATAAAGAAATTAAAATTTTATGTTGAACTGAAAAAAAAAAAAAATAAAATAAAATAATAAAAATGCTGAACCAATTTTAACTGTTTTGTTAATTATTCAAAATCAAAATTACATATCAACTCAAATGTAATGTTCTCATTAAGAGTACAGACTTTGCTAAAACTATAAGATTTACTGACACATTTTCTATCTGGAGTGGAGAGCCAAGTATTTTTACCTCTTTACTGAAAAAGTATCGAAGGTCAGAACTACTAAGATAAAATATATCCTCAATATATATGTGTATATATATATATATGTGTATATATATATGTGTATATATATGTGTATATATATATGTGTATATATATGTGTATATATATATGTGTATATATATATATATATATGTGTATATATATATATATATAATGCCTGGACGCATTTTTATGGTATTAAAAGTAGCCTACCATTTCAACATGTCTACAGTAACTACCCCAGTGTATGCAATGTGAAATAGTATTTTACCCTGTAGCAATAATGTATCGGTCTAATTTACACTTTTTAAAATACATTAATGAACAATATTTTGTGCACAATATAGATACAGTACATGGACTCTCTCTACATGAATATGTCAGTACAGTTTACTGTTTATCCTGTGTCTTGCAATGCCTCTTACAAAGAATTAAAGCACTCTCAAGGTATTCCTGTCTTGAGCTACGGTCTTAGATGCACATGTGTGATTCTCAGATACACAGACAGATTCCATTACAACCAAAGAGGAAATAAGTTGACTGTGTAGCCCTCATGAAGGTCCCGCCCCTGATTGGAATGTCCTGCAGCTGGTGAAATACAAGCAGGAACTCGTTTTAAGAGATTACCCACAAGTAACCAAAGTAGTGCCACACCATGTGAGAACCGAACTGTGGTAAGTGAAAACGTTTCTCCCCTTGATATCTCCGTCTAGATGGTTGATCTAGATTCCAAACAAATGTTATAGAGTCTACTTCAAGTCCCTTTCAATCTTTTTTTGATTTCACATCATTATTTTTACATTTGAGAAATTAACATTATTCTGCAAGGTTGGAGGAAGCCATCAGATTCAAATAAGATGGCTGAATTATTTACTCAGAAAATGTAAAAAAAAATATGTTTTATTAGTTTACTGAAAGAAGTATTTTTGTTTTCAGGTTTCTATGCTGGTGGAAAATGGCAATGATGGCAGTTTGGAATGTATTGCTAATAACATATATAGTCTCCATAGGAATTGCAAAGGTAGTGTATGAGTTGGGTGGCAGCTTGCTTAATCGTGACTACTCTGTAGGTAAGCTTATCACCATGTAAGACTTTTATTTCTATGATTTATTATTGTTTTTTCAGAGCTCTGCAGGACCTAGGTTAAAAGGTCAAGTTCCACTGGATTTGGCTTCAAACGCTGTTGATGACATGTACACTGGTTGCAAAGACAAGATGGAGTACAGAGTAAAGAAGGAGTATCTGGTGAATGAGAAAAACAAAGACAAAAATTTCACCCTGGCCTGGGCCGAATCAGAAAAATACTACAACAAAAAATGGAAGCGTAAAAAGGGAAAGCGACCTTCCACCTCCCTGGGGAAAGAACAGATAATGGCTATTTATGTGTATACCCTCGACAACCCAAACATCTACCTTGATTTCAATGATGCAGTTCGAACCCAGAAATCTAAGTACACGACCACATTCAAATATCACACCCTACACTTTTTCCTGACTGACGCCCTCCAAACTCTCAACGCTCGCAAACCCAAAGAGGAAAGATGTCTCACTGGCTACCGCAGAGTCGGCAACTACTTTAGTCAAGATGTTCTCAACAAGGAGATTCGCTTTGGCTCCTTTACCTCCAGCTCGATGGGTTGGTACCCCAGCGCTGCAAGATTTGGGGACAAGTCATGCTTTGAGATTATCACGTGCTCCGGAGCAGACGTCTCTCTCTTCTCTAAACTCGGGGAGTCGGAGAGAGAAGCCCTGATTCCTCCTTATGAGGTCTTTAAAGTCACAAAGATTGAGAGGAGATCTGTCCAGAAGAGTCTTCCATGTAAGATTGTTTATAAACTGAAAAGCGTGGGAAAAACTCTTTCAAATTTGAATTGCGCTCTTTTTTTCTGATATAAGCCGTCTCACCCATTTAACATATGTTAACAAAACATGCAAAGTAATATATTTGGCTGCACCAGAATAGTGATTTGATATTTTCTCAAAGTGTATTTGGATAGGATTTAAATAAAGGCATGATGTTATGACTAGACTCTTAATATGCACATAGGCAATGCCAGTATTTTAACATTTGAATGATTGATTAAAACTATAAAAGTGCAGAACTTGTTTAGATCTCTAACTGTTTGTTGTATCATCCATGTCATCTGCACTTAGATAAGTCTAATGCATTACAGAAAAACTAATAAAATTCCATTGTTTCACAAATTGTGCCTTTGTCAAGTGCTTTAAAACATTTTTTGGATGCATATAATTCATAGTTACACAAACACTTATTAATAACAAGTAAAATGACTTAATGTATCGGTTCCAAACTGATAGAATAGGCTGGAAGCTGGTGACAGACTAGACTAGTATGACCCAACCCTGGTGGTTGCATGAGCATACAAATATGTATGAGTGTGAAATGTAAACATATATATATATATATATATATATATACAGGGAGCGAGGAAGTTTCTAGAGACTCATAACATTTTCATTTTCATTTATATTTATATAATTATATATACCGGTAGGTCAACAAAATAACCCATCAAAGATGGTGTGGGAGGTCATAAACCTGCTTTCTGTTTTGGGAAGGGAAATAGTACAGAATTATATTAAATGAAGTAAATGAAAATGTTATGAGTCTCTAGAAACCTCCTCACTCTCTGCGACAGTATTTGCATTAAGCAGTGTTAGAGGAAAGCAACGGAGCCACACATGTTTACTGAAAATCAAATAATTTACACACAAAATTACAAGAATACATACTGAAAGAGTCACATTGTAAAACATATTTTTTAACTGTGTCCCAAGTTGACTCTATTACTCATTTTTATCTGTTACGCTTTCTTCCTGATTGTCTGACTTTTGTGAAAAGGTCCAAATTCAGTGATCCAACTTTTCACTTTTCCCTGACTCTGACACTGAAGTTCAAACTTTTTTCTATTATTGTTGCAGGACAAAAGACATAACATTAATATACACAACTGGGTGCAATGTGTATTGTGTGAAACTTAAACTTGCAACACTGCACATATAATTAGTCAAGATGATTTTCAACAAGAGTTTCTGGCTCTTACCTCCAGCTTAATGCATTAATACCCTACCACTGAATTGTCACGTGGTCTGGAGTAGATGCCTATCTAGCTAGCTCTAAGCTACAGACTTGTGAAGATAAGCCCTAAAGTTCCCTTTTATGGTCATTTTTGTCTTGCAAAACAGTTTCTTCCTTATTATATGACACTGATCTGTTTCACTGTATATTACACCCAATGTTTAACTTCCTTAACTGCTTACAATATAAGTGTATTGTAACCTCTCAGTCAGTGAAGACTGCATAGACAGACAATGCTGTCACATTGAAGGCTGTTTCTGACTCCGCAAGTTGCCAGAAATTACTTTATTTAACAACAGTATCTCCAGGTTTTGGTGGAAGATGGCAGTTTGGGCAGCAATGCTTATCACTTATGGACTCTCTACAGGAATCGCAATGGTAGCGTATATGCTGGATGATGGCTTAAGTGTAACTGCTGTGCACTAACTTACTGTAAGTAAAACCATACAACAACATAATGTGTTCTCATAATGTCTGTTATTTCTTTAAAGCGCTTCCCCGAGTCCAGGCTAAATGGTCGCCTTCAACTGGATATGGCTCCAAACTCGGTTGATGACATGTACGAGGGCTGCAAAGACAGAATGAAGTCCAAGGCGCTAGCTGAATACTTGCCGAATGAAAAAAACCAAGACACCGACTTCAAAAAGGCCTGAGACGAAGCAGAGAAATACGTGAGAAAGAGACCTTCCAAAGCACTGGGGAAAGAACAGGCTGTGGCTATTTATATCTATACCCTCGACAAACCAGAAATCTATTCTGATTTTAATAATGCAGTTCAGAGCCAGAAACATGAGTACAAAACCACGTTCAGGTATCACACCCTGCACTTTTTCCTGACTGACGCCGTTCAAACTCTCAACGTTCGCAAACCCAAAGAGGAAAGATGTCGCACTGGCTACCGCAGAGTCAACAAGTACTTTAGTCAAGATGTTCTCAACAAGGAGATTCGCTTTGGCTCCTTTACCTCCGGCTCGATGGGTTCGTACCCCAGGACCAAATTTGGGGAGAAGTCATGCTTTAAGATTGTCACATGCTTGGGAGCGGATATCTCTCTGTTCTCTAAGCATGGAGAGTCTGAAAACGAAGTTCTGATTCCTCCTTATGAGGTCTTTAAAGTCATGGAGATAAAGAACCAATCTGACCAGAGTCTTCCATGTGAGGTGGTCTATAGACTCAAGAGTACAGGCACAACTCTTTCCAATTTGAATTGTTCTCTTTTCTGAAATAAGCAAGCTCACACATGTAATTCAATTTTGCAATGTACCATATTAAGCATTGCAAATTATCTTTAATCGAAATTCATTTGAATATGCAATCCTTTGTTATACACACAAGACACACCACTATTATTTTTTAAATAATTTGACAATATCAAATTAAAATGAAAAAAGTTGAGTAGCCAGAGGTGTAGAGGTTGTACTGTGCAACAAACGTTAAAGAAAGGACCTCATAGATAAATGAATATTAATTATTGAAAATTGTAATTGTGATCATGGATCTGTATTGTTGAGGATATTACATAATTTTTAGGCCCAATAGAGAGGGCCGGTGTATTTAAAAAAAATGCTGAACATATTATGAAGAGTATTAATGTGGATTGTTCCAAATAACACACACTGTGGGTGAATAAGACATGGGAAATGGCTTTAAAGAGTTTTTCAGATGTTATTATATCAAAAATGATTCCAGAAAAAAAGCTATTAAACACCCTTGTGTTTCACAAATTGCATGTTTGTCGAATATTTTTTACAGTTTCAGTTTGATTCATTTACTAAGATACCTCAGTGTGCTCCCACTGCCAAAATCCAAAAGGGGAAAAAAAGCTCTTAGTTGATCATGAGGAGTAGATCATTTCTCTTGCAAATGATGTGAGCCAATAGAAGTTAAACTAATCTTCCTTCTATGAGTCGCTGTGAAAGTTCCAGAAGAGTTAAGTTAAAAGATATCACAACAATAGCATGGAAGACAATATTTAAAAGTGAAACATTTCAGAACATTTGAAAAAAACTCAAAACAAGAAAACAACAATGAGCGAATGGTAGTTTTATTTCAGATTCTTAAAATAAAAAGAAATACATGATGTAAAATACATATTCTCTTACAAATGAAAAAAATGGGTCTTCTGAATGTAACTTAAGAGATAAGTAAGTACCGTAATTTTCGGACTATAAGACGCACCTGACTATAAGCCGCAGAAGCCAAATTGAATGATGTGTACATATATAAGCCGCACTGGACTATAAGCCGCGGTTTTTTAATGTTTAATTACCATATGTAAGGGTTCGTGCACAGAGGGGATTGTCGGGAAAGAGGCGGCTGTTTGAGGAAGCTCTCATTTATTAACGTTTCAACAAACAAGTTGCATATTTGCATAACGTTTTCAAGTGTTACCATTTAGTGCAATAGTAGCTACAGAACATGTACTATGCTGTGTAAACTGTACTGTATCACATAGCGTTTCAGACACACAAACTTTTCAATTTTCAAACTTAAACGGTGCGCTCCCAGCGCACGTACCGGCAGTGATCTACAGCAGTGGTCCTTGGTATGAAAAAGACAAACTGTCTCGCTCTCGTAATGTCCGTCTGTCTCGCTGTCGTTCTGTCTCTCGTACCACTCGCGGTTCCACTTTTACTTTTGCGCGCTCTTTTCCCGCCTCCGGAGGACTTCCGCCTTCCGGTGGACTGTAACCTGTAAAATCCCCTAGTGGCCGTTAGCTGTAAAAATCCATAGATTAGCCGCACCGTTATATAAGCCTCAGGGTCGAAAAATGGGGAAAAAGGCGCGGCTTATAGTCCGAAAATTACGGTAAGTAAAGAAATAAAGACTTTGACTAATAATCATTTTATGTCTGAAAGCATCAGTAAACTTACCCTGATACTAGTCATTAAACTGCTTAATGTAGTAATATTGCTTGTATGCTCTCATTTCGGGGCAGCTGTGGCTCAGGAGGTGGAGTGTTCGTCCACCAGTCGGAGGCTCGGTGGCCTCTGTGGTCAGCATGTCAAAGTGTCTTTGGGCAAGATACTGAACCCCAAATTGCTTCCGATGGCATAGGCAACAGTGTGTGAGTGTGTGTGAGTGTGTGAGAATGGTTATCACTTGTACAGTAGCCTCTGACTCTGTATTTGTGTGAATGCTAACGTGTTGTAAAGCACTTTGAGTGATTGGAAAAGCACCATATCAATGCAGTCCATTTCCCTATGTAATGTTTTATTCACCTGGCTACATTAAAGTTTAAGAAAACTAAGAAAATGCTTAAAATGCTTCTGTTACAATCACAGATAAAGTAGGGCGATCATTTTCTGAATGGAAGCAGTTGCCGTGAGGTAGCATCAGTGACGGTGTTAGGTAGCTGGCTGTTGTTCCAAGGTTTCCTTATTTGCATGTTGCAACTCCTTACTCTGATAAGACATTCAGGAATCCCCTGGTGTGTGTATGTGAACCTCTCTGCTTAACAATGGAGTGCTGCTGTGTGCGGTTACCAGGAGCTAAGCTAGCTGTTGATGGTGAATAAAATACCTCCAAACTGTTGTTGAGTAATTACTGTAAAACATCATTTAAGTAACTTGGCCAACACTGGCTACTGGTGTGCAGCTGGAAATAAAGGCAGGATAAATACTGCACAATTATATTGCATTGTATGCACTGCCTGCATACAATACTTTCCATGGTTGCTGAAGCTCTGTTTAGTTTAATCTCCATTAACCACAAGAGCAGATGAACATCAAACGCTCTTTAGTAAAATCTTGTGCACATGACTATAGGTTTTGCATGCTAGCAAATAACTCATGGGCAATATTTGGTTTATGATCATCAGATGAAAACAGGTGTTTTGTGAATGATGTGATTAAAGCTGGAGCTCCACTGTCTACTACTGTGTACTGAATAAACTCAGGGCAAGAGGAGGTAAGTGCTTTTAAGTTTCTATATTTTATTTACCTTTCAAGGTAATATGCGAAAGAATGAATAAGTTAAATTAAATCGTTTTCTTTGGTTACCAGAGTAATCATATATGTCGTCTATTTTAATCACTGCTTGTTTTGATTTTGTGGATTGTTCATTTGGTAGCACTTTCTATTATTGTAGTTATAAGCACTCATAAATGTTGATGCTTTATAATAATCATACAACATCATAACACATGATAAAACATTTTATAATGACTTGAAGTTCATAGTGTATTATAATTCCCATAGTTGTAATACATTCTAATCTTTTCATTATGTATAAACAGATTATAACACACATTACAAAGTTACTCTAAGTGGTTACTGGGTGCTTTGAGTCAAGTAATGAAATTCCTGAGGTATAATGCATTATAGTGATTACCGGTATAATGCATTATAAAATAATTATAATGTATAACAACTAAGGGAATTATAATACACTATGATTCTTGAAAAAGAAAAGTCAGACAGTGACTAACAATTTAGAAGTATTATGATACTAGACATTATAAGACATTATACAATGCTTTACAATGTGTTATAATTATTATTATAAAGCTTTATAAATGTTTGTGAGTGCTTATAACTATAATTAAATAGTGATACAAGCAGATTATAATGAATTATAGAAAGTGTTACTTTTGATTTTATTAAACATCTTTCTTTATGTGTTTCTCAAGCTTTTTCTGAGTTTACAGAACAATTGTAAACTATTTATTTGGGGTAGTGGCAAATTAATGAAGAGAAAGTGTCCTTCACTCACAAAAACAAAGTACATGTACAAGTCAGTGTCATCTCACACACTTTCCCCCTTGATAGCTAGATGTAAAGGACTCTACTGACCCATTCTTCTCATTCTCATTCTTCTCACACTACATTCCTCCTCAACTTTTTTCCCCCTGTGCTACTTTCCAGGAAACATGCTAAACCTCACGGCGAAAGAAAACAACCTCACATCTAGCTGTGGTTTCTGTCTGCAGTCTTTTGTCGCTTATCCTACAACTCTGCCTTATATCCTGATCTCTCTGCCCACTAATGGCCGGGTGCTGTGGCTGATGATATCATCTCCCGTCTTCTGGACAGACAGGATGAAAGTGTCTGAGTTCCACTTGGTCCTCACGGAGCTAATTTTTGGATTCCTGGGGCCACCTTTAATGACCGTGAGAATTTATTCCAACTACGAAGTGGCAGACATAACGCAAAAACTCGTCAACGGAATATTCATAGCCAGGGTTCAATTCCAAAGCTCTGTCTGTATAGAGCGCTACCTTGCAGTCGTCCACCCTGTGCTGTACCTCACGTACAGAACCTTGAGGTACAGGATGAGCCTTTGTTGTGTTATCTGGCTGGAAACCATCCTGGTTTGTATCGTCCAAATGTTCTTTTGCAGTGAAAAACCGGAATCTCTGAGCATTAACTTAATCTTTTTTTTCGGTCCCTTTATGATCAACTCTTTCTGCTGCTTATCAATTCTCAGGGCTTTGAAACAGCCCACACCAGGGAAAGAAGAGAGAGAGGGATCCAACTTGATCAAGAAAAGGGCTTTTAATATAGTCCTGATCTTCCTGGTGACTACGTTTGTCGGACTTGTGCCCCTGGTCACTATGTCCTTCCTGGTTAGGGAAATGAAGTGGAACACATTTTGTACCTTGGAGCCCTTGGCTTACGCTGTAATGGTTTGGGTTGGGGCTATCTATCCTCTTCTCTACCTCTACAGGGCTGAGAAACACCTAGTAAAAAAATCTGTTTGTGTAAATTGTTTTCGAGAATAACTACACTTGAAATAGCTGTTTCTGTCATTCACAATATGTAAGGTTGCTGTTCCTCCTTTTCTATGTTATACTATACAGAATAATGTAAAACATTTAGTTATTTAAGAGCTCTGCTCTACCCCTTACTAAGAAGCCCTCCCTCAGAAGCTTTGAGCACTGCAGTGCTTTTTTGACACAGCCTTCACAATGACAAAATGGCCAAACAGCCCAAAAATAAAGATAGCATTACATAAACTACCTGTGCTCATTCTATAATGTCATGTAAAATACATAGTCGCTACATCATTTTCTTTCTTTTGTCTGTAACCATTTGGTATCAGATGAGCTAATGTATGTACCTTTTACGTAGTTTTGAAATAAAGTTATATCTGTTTATGCAGTGGTCTTTTGTCTCCACATAGCTTGCATTGTGGTAATATTATATAGCCTGACAGTTTGTATTTCAATACATTCAATGTAATTGAAAAATAATTGGAAATAAATATTTAGATACATTTAGCACCTCTACACTGTAAACATAATTCTGTGAACTTTTGTTCTTTAGTTGGTGTCATGATCTTGGTTTTTGTGCTTCCTGTTTTATTTTGTCGCTTCATTCCCCTTGTGTCATGTCTCGTTTTAATTCCTCTCTTTGTGTTTTCCCTCCTTTTGTGATTGTTTGCCCTTTCCTGATTTGATCCTCCTGTGTGTAATCACCTTGCCCCTCTTGTGTCTTTGCCTGCCCTCTCCAGCTGTGTCCCATTCATGTAATTAGTGTCTGTGTGTGTGTGTATATACCTCACTCTCCCATTGCTCCTTTTCAGTTCGTCTTCTATGACTTCTGTGGTCCCTGGTATGGTCGCGTATGCTGTGTAACCCCCCCCTGTGAATCCTGGTGTTCCCTCGTGTCCCCTTGTGTCATCCCGGATTGTGTTTTTGCTTTTTACCTTTTGTACTTCAGCTTTGTTTAAATAAAGCTCTCTCTTTTTTAAAACTAAGCCTGCTTTCTGCGTTTGGGTCCTTCCCTTTACCTCATCCCTGATCGTACGAACTGACCAAAAATGGACCCAGCAGAACTTTTTGAATATGAACTGTATGATCTTTCCTACACGCTAATGTCTTTTTGGAGAATGGAAAAAAATCCCCCTGTAGGGAGGTCCAATAGGCTGCTCTTAGGATGGCCCAGAGGGAAGTGACTGAAAAGCCCTGGTTGAAAAGTTATTTTTTTGCCGGACTGGCTCAGAGACTTTGTCAACACACCCGATGGCCAGCCTTATTCTCGACTTCCAGGCAAATTCATAATATTAATAATATAGAATATTCAATAAATTCACAGAAATGAATACAAACCACAGTTCTTTCTGTCCTGTTTGAGCAACACTGATGTACAAATAATCACCTTAGATGTGAAGTCCTCATGTTTGCAATGCATCGCCTGCTCAACCATTAGTTCTAAATGTGAAAATGAGTCTAGCATGCAACCGATCATTTTCATCAACAGATTACCAAAACATTACAAAAGAATGACGTGACTTGTTGCTAAGTCAGTGGCTATTATCAGTAATGGGATTTACTTACACAAATGTTTCAGCTTTTACCAACTTGTTTTTGAATACCAGATTCATGTATCTACAATTCACATGGAGGCTCAAAAATGTATTATCTAGGCTATGAATTATGTGTGTCTTTGTGGGTACAATAAGTATGCATGAGCCTAAAGGGGTTTCCTTCCATGTTCCTCAAGTCAACTAATACCAGAGTCAGACTTTTATTCATTTTCCAAACATGAACACAAATAAAGCCCTAAAACATTAATAAATGTACAAGATTTATTGTACTGTTTATCTAACACAACCAATGAAAATGTACATAATTGAAAAAAAGATGCCACCACAAGGGTCAAGTACAATCAAGGTAGAATACAAGCAGACTTCTGTTTATATTATTGATGCCACATTTTTTGAGTCATGAGCATTAACTGGCATTACAGCAGCTTTAATAAGAGCACTATGCTATATTCTTGAACATTTGTGCTTTGTAAATATGTACCAAAGTTGTTAGGCACCAGAAAACACTGCAACACGTTATATTATACTACATAGTACATATACACACATATGCATATTGACAGTGATATTTAGAGTTCCCTGAAGCATCGACCTTTTCCAGCCCTGTGGAGGTAGAGGATAGGCTGTATAAACCCAGTTGTTAAAGCTAAGCTTGTGCAAATGGTCATGGCATTGGGAAACCCGTGGTGTTTTAAGCAACATTGCAGTGGAATCACAACCATATACAAACATAAGTTAATGCTCGAGAAACTCATGATAAGGAAAATGATTTTAAAGGCCCGTCTCTTGATTCTATTGCAGTTCTTCTTCTCTGTGTCGTTTTCTCCTGGCCCAGGACGTTTCAGAGCCCTGAGAACTGAACAGCAGCAGAAAAGCATCACCGAGAAGAAGAGAAAATACTGGATGAAATACCCATAAAGATACAGATTGTTTGTATATGTGGATATAGAGTAGATACAGGAAACCAAGGTAATCAGCCAGACAACACAGCAACAGGCCACCCTGTACCTCAGGGGTTTAAACCTAAGAAATAAGACGGGGTGGACGACCCCGACATAGTACTCGATACAGATGCAACATAAGAAGAGGGGACGGGCTGTAGAGAGAAGGCCACGTGAAAACATGAAGACTTCAAAACACAACAATGATTTCATCTGTACAGAAACAAAATACCATATACAGTTTAAAGTAAATAAGATTTCAGACATAGCCAGGTTGAGAGAAAAGCAGTCTGAGGCCAAAGTCTCTTTGGTTCCTGCCATTATCAGCCACATGACGTAAACATTCAAAGGCATACTTATGATGCTGTTCAATGTAGCTGTAGCTATGAATAATTCATAAGGAGAAGATATGCCAGATGTGTCGTTCATTTTATGTCTGTAAAGAAGAACAAGAGACATCTTCAGAAGTTTTAACCTAAAATGAAATGTTTCTTGCATTAACTCTCAACAACAAACATTTACACCAATTTGAGAGGCACAAAAACAACATACTGTACATAATTAAACAAATTCACCCCTTCAATACAAAGCTACATAATCCTTGATTCAAACCTGGTAGAGTTGAGCAGTATTCTGGTCAAGTGCGGATTTGAACTGACGCACAGCCTTATCTTATTACTTGGTTTGCTGTTGACATAATAAATTACAATTCAAAACAACAATCAGTAAGCAGGCTGAAAAATGGAAATGTTATTCAACAACCAAATTAGTTCCGAAAATATGGCTCAACCTGTTTCCAGGCTGTGAGCTGCCTTTTAAAAAGTGATAAAAAAATGTCATAGTATAGCATCCCATAAAAAAATTTCATAATATAGTATGCCATAAAAAACTCATAGTATAGTATATCTTAAAAAAAACATAAAAAGTCATAATATAGTGTGTCATTAAAAAAGTCATACAAAAATTGATTGTACATGTCATAAAAAAGTATTTTAAAACATCATAGTATAGCTGGCAAAAAAAAGTAATAAGAAATCATAGTATAGTATGTCATTAAAAAGTCTGCCTGCATATCCAGGTTGCAGTAATTCTCCAAGAAATGCTGCTATGTGCTAGCAAAGGTGGCGAAGAAGAAGACTGCTAACTAATAAACATAGATCTAAACAATGGAGGATTGAAAATACTTTAGAAAAATCAGCAATCAGCAATCCAAGTAACTTTGGATTTTTTGACAATAAACCTCCACAGGGCAACTTTAGGTTTTGGTTTACAAATACAACAGTGCTGCTTTAACATTTTAGATTCAGTATGTTTCTATAAA
>CALSCE010010678.1:836099-861590 GCA_943593645.1 Bovichtus variegatus | reverse complement strand
CCCGACCCCGGATAAGCGGTTGAAGATGGATGGATGGATGGATGTCTGAGTTCCGAAAGCTGCTCTGCATACGTGTCAATAACTGTAAGAGGAGGACAAAGTGATAAATTGACAAAGAGTCTAATTTATTCAGATTAACAGCCCTGCAGCACATCTTATTTGAATGAATCTTTAAGTGTCAGTGTGCTTTCCGACTGCATCAGAGAGGTACTGTCTTTACGGTAGTTGTCTTATTGTTCTGGATGATGTGGGTTCTGGACTCAAAGGTCCCAGTCCCAAATTGAAACATTGGACTTCAGAGAGCGGCTGAAACTGAAAACTAAACACCGGCACTGGTCTTTCATTGGTATTACACATGTTTATTTATCTCAAGGCCTCAATCACTGCTTTAACACAAGAAAAACCAGGGAACAGAAAGTATTAGCAGCACTTAGGCTTTGATGTTTGCGAAACAACCTACTGAAATGCTGTTAAATGCCCAACATTTACTGTGGAGCTGCAAGGACTGCATCTAACAAGCAACCCTCGGACCTCTCTGGTGGCATGTATAAAGGCCTCTTACTTTCATTGATTTATGAAAAGATACATTGCATGTTTTTTGTTGTATAAAAGAGAAAAAACTCCAGATTCAATTTATTATTGTCTAAATAGCATTTTTAGTGTCATACTCATCTATGTGAAAGGGTCAGACTCTACGGGAAAGGGTCGCAAAGGAAAGTGTCTTAAAGGAGCGTGAATCACACACTCATAATCTCTTTCTCTTTCACACTCTAACCACACGTTCTTTCTTCTGCATCCCCCTTTACGGTCACAAAAGATGCGATGGAACATGTCAGTATTCTTTTCTTGTCTCTCCTACGTGACAAAATTCTTCTTGAAGGTCAAATTGTGTATTCATTCTGTTTGAAGCTATTAGAGGTATGACAAAAGGTTTGAACTCTCTTGAAGTTTCATTTGTTAAATTTAATAAAAAATTAAGTGGTACTAAAACCATACTTTACATTTCATTGTACATTTTTTGCCTGTTGTTTTAATTGCTTTGCTAAAAATAGTAACAAAGTAACAAAGCACTTTTAGTAGAGTATTGCACGTCCATTTTTTTATTTCTTCCACCGCACTTAACTTTGCTTTAGTGAGACATTTTACCCCATTACTTTACAAAGGTGGATTTCGTTCTTTTTCCAGTGTCACATGGCTGTAGATAATATGTGTAGAATGAGGTTTTACACAAAACTAAAATGAACTCATAAAATATGCACTACTAAGACTTTAAGCTAGCCAGCATTATATGGTGTAATTAAATCACCCATCAAATGTGTATACTTTTTAATAAGTTACAGCTGTGATTACATGCGATCTTCCCCTCAGCCACAAAGTTCAGCCATTCAGTTCAGTTTGTGCAGAAAATAACTAAGCGATTAAAATGTAATGAAATTAAACCAAAAAACTGTGAAACATTTCCAGACAGTTCTTGGTGATGAATCAATGGGTGACGATGTGTCAATTCTCTGAAGCTGACGTGGCTTTTATGTGGTAGAGACAACCTTATTTCCTGTGAAAAACCACCACTTAAAAAAGTGTGAGTGTGAGAAAATGCACACATATGCACGCACGCACCACACCGGGCCCAGGTTTATGAAACTAACAACCCTGCAAGGTAAACCAAGAGCTAGCAAGCAAAACACTGAAACCCCTAGTGGAGTGGAGGAGACCTCACAACACACACACATGTTTGTGTGCGTGTGTCTATCTATTCTCTAAATTCCAGGTTGTGATGGTTGTAATATACAATTTAGGAAGTATATTTGAGTTGCGTTTCTCTGCTCACCAAAGCCAGACTTCTTCAAACATATCACAATAACTTTTTTTCCCTCACCCTTTGTTCATGCATTGAGAGTAGACGAATTAGCTGGAATGGCAGGACTGTGGAGGTTCCCCATTTTATCAATGTGTCATCAAAGCATTCCTTTTTTCAGACATGAAACAACATACTTGATACAGATTGCATAATTTCACTAATTGTTCATAAGTGTTGTGCTATGGTTTTGTATTTTAACCCTCAATGTCAATGAGGAGCTTATGCTTTCTCTCAGTATCAAGTGTTATGCATCATGTGATATGGGTGAACCTACCCTTTCTTTCTGGTGCATTTTGATCTCAACTACACGTCCATAAAGTTTTGCGACTGCATCTTGCACGTTTGCGACGCTATCGCAGTCACACAATCTGTCCACACACATATAAACACCTGTCAAAGTACACATTTTGCAATGATGATGTCTCTATTTTAAAGGGTTCCAAAGTTATTTAGTGTTTTGTAGAAACATGTCAAGAGAACTTTTCCTTAAGCAAAGGTCTGGAACATCATAATGTTTAACTTGCGTTATGAATTAGTGTGATATATATTGAAGTAGCCTAGTAGCTGTATCAACGTCTGCATGTAATCAACAACTGACTGTCAAATCAAATAAAGAAAGTACAATTCAAAAACATTTCGACAATATTTATTGTCACTTAACATTGAACTATAGATATATAATACTGAAGATATGCATATTGTTCTTCTCGGGCTGCATTTAAAAATAAAATAGAGAAAATAAATAAAATTGCTTTTGAAAAATTGTGCATCTTAAAATAAAGTGCTTAATCTTGGAAACATTTTATAAAGTGTACCAGCAGCTTGAGTGTCCCCTTTTTTTTTTTTTTTGACTAAATCAGTCTCAACACATCTTAACAATTGAACAGTTCCTCTTTCTTTCGTCTCTTTTATTCTTTTGTCACAAAGCTCTTCTTTTTGTTTGCCCTGAAGTAAGGTTTCAGCTACTGCACTCATGCGCTCCTCGACAGCCCCTCCATCAGTAAATGTTTTTTTTGTGTTGACCCAAAATCCAAGCAACTCTGAGGGAGAGTTCATTAGCACGTTGTTGGGCAGTGAATGAATGGCTCAGGATCCTGGTGGATTGATCATATTTGGCTCTGAGACTGCTTATTTTCTGTGACCTCAGTTCAGACTTGAGTGGGTATGTTTGGTCAAAACGTTGTGCTTTGTCTCACAGTGGCGTTTCACATTGCCACTTTTAATGAGCGCCATGGTCTCTGAGCATATGAGACACACTGGTTTTGTGCTCCCAGTGGGAAGGATGAACATGAATGAGTCTGTCCATTCTGGGTTGAACGCTCTGTTTTCACTGTCCACTTTTCTCCACTTGATTATTAGATGTATAAGCACATATTGTTTGCATGTGATCCTTAGTTAGAGCTAAGCTTAGTTTTTGTAGCAGCCAAAGTACATGTCATCAACAGCTTCTTCAACCATGCTCATTTGAATGATGCCCTGATTTGCTTCTGATAGAGTGAAGATAACACTGATCTAGAGGGGAGGGGAAAAAAATATATAATTTTTTAAAGACAGGTCAACGGGTTCAGGAGTTTTGCGATTGAGGACTTCTTTCAGGTAGGACTGTGTATTTATTTAAACCTGCAGTGTTTTTGTTACAACTTCCTTGCTAAGTTGCTTTTACTCACCTGAACCAACTAGAACAACAACTTAGCCATGAGAAATGCGGGTGTGCAGAACTATGGCAAATATGGTATAGGTCAAAGTATAAACAGAATAAAGGTCTTTAAACTGTGATGCATATTTACAATGGGCAGTTTGAGAAATGATTTTACCATTTACCGTTTTGTCTTCAAAATATATTTGGCTAATCGAGGGTTTGTTTAAAATCTGTATAATTGTCTACTCGTGCTCCTTCGGCTCTCTGACTATTTAGAGGTATTGGCGCATTCCAAGATCCAAGCAGTCAACTTATAATGCAAATATAATGCTGTTAACCAAAGGAAACAACGTAAATGAAAGCCAAGTTGTAATAAGCCATTATTTTCTAGTATCATGCTTAATGACTTGCCCAGCATTCACTGTCAACATTTATCAACATTTAGAAATGACCAGTGATTTTTATCATATTTACAGTTTTATTAGCAAGTTGGAATTTATCCCACAATGCTTCACTCCCCCTCATTAAATATACACGCCGCGTCCAGCAAAGAAGCTAACACAGAGGGGCAAAGATCAGCATGTTACCCTTCATCACTGCAGTCAGGAAAATGTACACACTTACACAAATTACACTTTACATCAACAACAACATACTTTATCATACTATGTACTTGTATCACAAATATACCAAATATTTGACATGGTGAGCTAACAATTAAAATTGCATCTATTTCGGTGTAACATGCATCTGTGGGCTGTATTTAAGTGTGCACGTTATAGTCAAGCTTGCATGCATGTGTCTGAGATGGGTTTTTTGCTATGAGCATTCTGTGGCTGCTAAAGGAAATTAGGTTGGTTTTACCAGACATATGACACATTTCCTACCTTCAGTGGGTCATTGTCTAACTACTCAAATAGTCTTACTCACCATTGTGCTATAAACTATTCTGTATGTAGATCCATCCACACGTTACCTACTAGAAGAAAGCAGTGGCATATAAAAGCACCATATGGAGAGTTTCTGTACAACTACAATATTTAAAGTTTACAACTCTGAATGATCAGAACCAAACAAACAGACAGTGTCTGTCAGTGTTTAAGCAGGAAGGACCGTCAGCTCTTTTACATGAGTTGTCAATGCAAAACAGAGGCCAAAAGTTGATTTCCCAGCCGTCAGAGGCCAAATTACAGGTGTATGGAGCAATGTCAACAGTCCCATAATTCATCACAAAATAGACAAAGATACATAACTAACATCTGCACTGGGATGCAGATTTTAAAGATGATGGTTTTGTATATTGTATGGCCATTGACTTAAAATCACCCATACTGCCATTAGGGATTGGATTGGATTCTCCAGGAAATGTAGAAGGTCGCTACGCTACATCCACTACAGTGAACATCTTTTCACCTTTTTTTATATTTGTTTAAGTTATGTAATTGTCCGGTGGTAAGGCTGTTTCGAGCATGGACTCGTTTACAGCAACTGGCGAATTGGTTTGAATGTGTGAAAGTGTGAAAGTGAAACTCACATATATTTCTCTTTTGTAAACATAAAACCACAGTTCTTGTGAGAAGCCACACATGGCAATACTCTGCATGTGAAAACTGTGGACAAGTACACACACAAACATTGTTTGTGCAATTTATTTTCTTCTGTTTTTTTCTTCTTCATTTCTTATGTTATGTGGAGATACAGTTTTAACATTTTTATTCCTTTATTATACTGTGTTTTACTCTGCGTTTTTGAAATGTTGATTGAAATACACTATATAATGCAATTATGTCACAGTCCATAACAGATTACATTATTGCCAATAAAGTCGTCCAAATGTCATGAAATGTAATCCGGTGTTTTCCAGAATTTTCATGTTGCTTGTTTTGTTGAATCTTAAACTAAAATTACGAGGAGTGATATTATTGTGGGCATGGATGCATATCCAGAAACAGTATGACTAAATAAATGCAAGCTTTCTAATTGCTGAAGTAAATAATAACCAAAAAAAGATAACATAACGTAATAATGGACGAAAGTGGTGAGGACTGCAATGTAAGAAAGAGAAAAAATGAAAATCTTAAGACATGAAATGAAACATACTCAGTCAAACCCATGATGACATCATACAACACATTTTATTTCAGATAATGTAATGTACTGAAATGTTAGCCCAGCAGACAGCTAGCTCCTAGTTAGTTACAGTTCATCTGCCACGTGAGTAAATCTATTGAAAATGATCTATGAGATAACTGATACTCCAACCAGAGCATGTGAGACCTAAATTAATACATTTAAGTAAGCAGACTTTGAAATGGAGCAGAAATGGAACATTTCTCTGATCATCAACATTTTTTAGAGTGACCATTTCTCTGCTTGTATTGCAAGCTCTGCACTAGTATATGTAATCAAATAAATTATAGTAAATACATTTATTTTCAATTCAAAGGGCTCTATTTTGGTGCGAGTGCACGGCCAGGAGCGCAGCACTGGCTAACTGGCATTTTCCCAGGGTCACTGAGTACTTCCGTCAACTAGTAAAGATTATTTCCTCACTTATCCCTCGGCAATTAGAAATGTGAACCAATATTGTAAAATGTTACCTAAAGCCAGGATTTTTCAGAAAAGTCCTATTAAACAGTAAATGATATTCACATTAGCTTGTTGATAGAGTATCTACTGATATTTACCAAGGAAAACTAAAAACAAATGTTGCTGTTTAAAAATGTATTGATTTAATTCAGAAATACACGATATTTATAGCACATAGAACTGCTGAAAAATGCAACAAAAAAAACAAAACACATCACAAATGCCTTTTAGAAATTGTAAAAAAATGTTGCTCATGTTGATGTACAACACGTCAGGAAGTATGAAAACTTAAGCCAGCAACAATTAAAGAACCCCCAAGCATGAATCTAGGGGTCAACAATGATTTATGGATATATTGTAATGAGCTTGGATTTTAGTTGAAGAATAACCGCTGGTCTTTTGTAATGTGTCCAGCATGACAGTTTAGATTGCTGTGAACTCCTGCGCTCTCCAAGAAATAGACAGTCTTACAATCAAACAGACCATCCACAGATTGACCCTTTGTTTCCTTAGTTATCTTAAACTTCTCATAGGGAGGGATAAGCACCTCTTCCTCCTTATTTCCAAGAGCTGAATAATTTTTCAGGGAAGCACCTTCACAGGTTTTAATTTTGAAGCAGGTCTCCTTACCAAATCTAGTCAGTGCTTTATTGTAAGAGCTAGAGGAAAAGGAACCAAACCGAATTATTTCGGTGACATTGCCACTAAACTTAGCATTGGTTCTGCGGTAAGTATGGTGACATTTTTTATTATCATTGAGGATCTGTACAGCGGATGTCAGCCAGAAATGTAAGTAGTGAAATGGGAAGGTAGTGCGATAGACTGATCTGTTGGTCCGGACTGCATAATTGAACGTCTCATAAAACCTTTTATAATCTGCTGTATAAACACAGATTGCTTGCAAGTGATCCTTAGTTAAAGCCTCATCCCCTTTGTCTCTTGTTCTTAGTTTCTTTTTTGCACAATTTCCTGCTTTTTTCCAGACATCTTTAAATATGCCATGGTACTCTTTTTTAAAGTATTTATCCATCATTTTTATCGATGTTTCGCTGCAGCCAAAGTACATGTCATCAACAGCATTTTCAACCATGCTCATTTGATTGATGCCCGGGTTTTTCTCTGGTAGATTGACGATAAAGCGGATCTATATGAGAAAGATGAGAGGAACAGGTGATGTACATGAGTGTCTATAGAGAAATCCAGGCTATGGATGAATTAGATAGATAGATTTATATTGTCCCCAATTGGGAAATTTGTTTCCTCCGAATGTCCATTTTGTGTGCCTCCGGAACATAGACACATTTACATACAAACACAAACAACATCCATGTCATGCATAACAACAGCCTCACTTGAGTAGTGTGACAAAGTGTAGCTTGATGACCAATGCGTTTAAGCCACTTGGTACTACTGAAAACCCATATACTGCACTAGACTTGTCTCATGCTGGTGCCACCAGGTCCCGTGCACTTTCACTGTCCTCAGCTATACCTGTTTATACCATACGGTTACTTATGAATGCTGAAGATACTGCTTGAGGGTCTCTGGGCTCACCAGATTAGATCGCTAAGTTAAGAACATTCAGTGTTGAACCCTTTTTCTGATTTTACATTTTCAACGCAGCATTTAAAAAACTTCCACAGATTTTCTTATAGTTAAGAATTAACTAGGTGAAATGTAGCACTCACCTTCTTGGAGCCTGCAGGCAGCATCAAGCAAAGGAGCAAACACACTGGAGCACAAATCAGCATGTTACCATTCATCACGGCAGGTAGGCAAACAGCTTCTGAATTCACACACACATAACACGGACACAAAAACATCAGCGATGATAATTAAAGAAAAGAAATGGCACAATGAATTCTAATTCAAATCTCATATTTCTCACCAGGCTTTCAGAGAAGAATGTCTTGAGCACCTCTTAGTTCAAAAGTTTTGACGAGACAATGAGTTGTCAGTGATCTTCCAAGACTTAATATGTAGCCCGCCAGGACCCAAACAGGAAATATTAAAGCATTGTTGAACCTGTTGTCTTGTTCACTTTGATTTCCTGTTAGTGGCCACAAGCAGCCAAACCTATATGTGTAATGTGTGGTCTCACAAAATGTTGCAAATGTGCTTGTGCATGAAGAATGTGAAGACCCTGCCTTTTAAAAAAATCTATTTAACAAGAAAGCATTCATATTTTTGTATCAATAAACTGTGTATAAACTGATCAGTGTTTGCTTCTTGCATTTAAGTGACACAACAAGGGATGTCTTAACTGTATAGCACAGCAGCACAGGCCCGACTCATATGGTATACCAGATGTGCACATAAAAATAGCTTCTTTTGGTTCCCTTTTTGTCTTTATTTGATAGTTAGCAGTAGAGACATACATAAAAAAAGGGGGTTGAGGGAGTGGCGGATGACATGCAACAAAAGACCCAGGTCAGAACTGAACCAGAGATGCTATCATTACATGTGTGCCTTAGACCACGAGGACACAAGAACGAACCAACCTAAAGCCGGATTTCTAGTTTTTTCGGATTCTTAAGGTTGTTTCTTGCGTTGGATAGTAACATTAGCCAGTCTGCTAGCTCTAGCCATGTTGCTAACGCTATATGAACAAGTAGATTGATCTTCTTGTTCATATGAAAATCAACGGACAGGAAATATGTTATCAGCGTCTCCGTTGTGCAGTTTGTACGGAAACAGATGCAGTGTGTTCCTGTAACTCTGAGGAAAACAGAAAGACATCCGTTGATTTTACAACAGTGGCACCAAAAATGATACCACTTGGAAAGGCTAGGGAGAGAAAGTTGAAAAGTTATGTTTCAAATGTAATAATTTTCTTATGGTTTTGTTCTTTATGAATGGTTCAAAGTAAAGGAACAAGACAGAGCTGCCTGGAGCTATTAATGCGCATGCTTTTTCTGAAGGCACAGTCAACTACAAGAGTTTCTGTAGCTTTAGGTTTCATATGCATATGACTAACATGTAACACATCCTCTATATGTTTAACAATGGTTTCAAATGACAATGTGTAAAGGGTAAACTGTTGATCACTCAATTCTGAGGTTCACAGAGAACAGGGGAAGAAATGTATTGTATTTTACCAGTTTCTGGTCGCTCATAAACCAAAAAGTAATCACTATCATGTTTAGGTACACACACACACACACACACACACACACACACACACACACCCTAGGCAATATTGGTCAAGGTTCTGAGTATTAATATAATTTAAATTAAACCTAACTTAGAAAGTGAAATAGTGCAAAGTGGAAGGCGGAGGCTTTGTGTGTCTGTGTTTGTATGTGTGCATGTACTACAGTTGCGTATTCATTTAACTAGGTCTAGAAGCTTTAACTTTAGCTTTAGCTTTAACTACACTCATATGTAGGCTATTTTTCTTTCTGGTCTACTAAATTAGAGAATGTGTATTAGGTCTGGTGGTCGTTCTAAATTATTGTAGTGGTCTGATGCTATATTTCTAATAGACCTTTTTCACAGCAGACATATTAAAATGTCACATTAGAAAAAGAAAGCACAAGTGTATTTAATTAAATTAATGATAGCTGCATTCCAGTTAGGTGATGGCCTGTGCATGCTGGGCTCACTGGAATAGCTTACTGGGACACTTAAAGGTACAGAGCAATCATTAATGTTTTTAAATTTCACCTGTGCTTTTCCCACTGTGTTTTTCACTATGTCAAAATGTCTTCTGGTAAAAAAGACAGAGAGGCCTATCTCAAAGCACAGGTGTTACTAATAACATCAACAATGACTCTATTCAAGTGTTCCAGTGAGACTGTCAGTGAGACAGCGTGCACGATACCAGGACCCAGAAATCAAAGCAGCTGAAGGGAATTTAGCCATCATTATTTGTTATTATTTACACTTGTGATTTTCCTATTGTGACAAGTTAAAACATATTCTGTGAGAAAGGCCTATTAATTATTAGGTATGATGTTTCAATACATTTCCAGCAGATGGCAGCATTGTCCAACTATTTGACCCCCAATCATTAACGTGCCTGAGCTGTTCTCAACACTGTGCTTCTGTTATTGTGTGTGCATGTGTGTGCAAAGCATATGTGGGTAAGCCTCACCCCTACGGCATTTTGATTATTTTTCAATTTAATCCTCCGTAGAGGCAACACAGTGAGAAGGGGTGGAGAGCAGGGAGGAACGAATGGATTGCAAAAAACAGAGGGAGGGAGAGGAGATACAAGATGCTCTGAGAGACGATAAAAGACAGGGGCAAGAGTCGGTTGGTTTTTCAGGAAGACGGGATGAAATAAATAAATAAAGCATAAAGAAAGCTTGGCATGAGTCTCCTGTCACACTGCAGGCCCAGCAGAGAGACGAGAGAAATACAGGCAGAGCCAGGTATGAAGATTCTCAGAAGACAAGAGCAAAGAGTGAAGTAACAGCGCCAGCCAACAGGGAACGTGAAGCTAACAAGAGGATGGAGGGATCGGTGGAGAGTTGATATTTGGTTTAGCTGGGACATACCTAGGAGATCAATAGAGGAACACAGTAATACAGCAAAGAGGGAGAGGTAGAGTAAGAAAAGAGCCAGCGGAGAATGAGCGCTGTACAAAGCATACACAGCAAGGAGTGTGTGTGTGGGTAGGAAGGGTGTATTGTTCAGTGAATTATCTACAGCATTCCCAGCTGAGAAAAAAAGTAATGAATGCAGCTAAAAAATACAGACGGGGGAGGTGGGTTAGTATGGGTGGAGAGGAAGGGACTGGAGAGTCAGAACACAGGGTACATACTGTATTACTGATACACCTCTAGCAGAGAGAGTGAGAGTGAGAGGGAGAAAGAGGTGGTCAGGACGGCAGCAAGAGAGAGATTGGGATAGTAGATGTGAGAATGTGAGTGAGTGAGCAAAAAGCAAAAGGGATGTAAGGAAAGAGAGAAGTGGTAAAAAGGGGGTAGTGTGGAATGGATGGTAAGAGATTATGGAAAAGTGTGAAGTGGGCGTGATTTAGAAAAGTTGGGTTTGAGAGAAATGAAGAAAGTACATTTCTTTATTGTAAACTATGACAGAGAATCTAAAGAGGGGATAGGACAGGAGGAGGAAGAGTCAAAAAGTGTGGATGGTGAGAGGGAGCAGAGACGCATGCCCTCCTGCGCAATGGGAGTGAGGAGAAGGTTGAATGACTGTGGGAATAGGGAGGGAGTAAGAGGTAAGATGAAGCTGGCTACAGCAGCAAGGATGGACCGATATATTACAGACAAAGAGGGAGATTGGTGCTACAATATATGGTATAATTTACACTGAATAAACTACATTTCATGATTGGAGGACTTTGAGAAGGTTAAGTATATTCTGTTGCTTGTGATAGACTAGGTACCTGTCCAGGATGTAGCATGCCTCTTGATAGGCTCCCCATCTGTGACAGGAAAAGCTTACATAGATATTTTCCAATATCTATATTTCTTTCTGTTTTTACAATTCTTGCTTTCTACATTATGTCCACATGGTGGCGATGCGATCTCCTCTCTGCTTTATGAGAGTGAAGTGTGTTACACCCTTACTTTTTGCTTCACTAGATAAGAGCCGACTACCTGCATTGGAAGTGACCCAGACACATTTGTGAGGTGTGGCTGAAGTCCAGGCAGGACTGTAAAAGTCATATATAGTATTATATTATTAGATATTTCGTCGAATTAGCTTTGTTGGATGAAGCACGCATGGGAAAAAATATTCTCTCCCGGAAAGTTATAGTCAAAGTGAAGACCAGTCACACACAACAGAGTTGTGGCCAGTAGTATTATAAGCAATTACCATCATTACTGAAACAAGGAACGCCATGTTTTGGAATAAAGTTCTGATAGTATACAGACTGGGAGATGGATGGAGAGGCTCATGGGAGGGGCGGAAGTGCTTTAGGGAAGGATAGTTTCAGTGAAGGGAGGCAAGGAGGAGGGATGGGGATAATTTAGATTGACGCAGTGTGGCCAACACATTACAGAGAGGAGGAGTATATAAAAGAGATATCAGTGAGTTACCACCAGCTGCGTATGACTGCATGAGGCATGAAGATGGAAATTACCAGCCCGATTTTCATGATATTCGGTGAAAGAGTGCAAGAATGCCAAGGAGGAACACATTCAATTTTGGATCCGAATCACTGGGCAGATAAACAAATTATGTTTCACTTTCGTTAACATTGGAGATAGGGCATTTGTGCTGCATTCATGTGGTGAAAGAATAGTTGGAAAAATGTGTTCCCAAACTTGGAGAATTCATATGAACACCCCTTCAAGTCAGAACAACCACTCGGAACAGCTATTAACGAGTTGTTTAAACGTTCTGAGCAATGAAATGCAACACATCTTCGTAGCTTCCATGTTGCTTCCACTCTACGACTTAACACACAGCGACAACCACTACCTAAGCCAATTTCCCGAGTTGTGAAGTCGTTCTTCCAAAATGGACCAGCCAAGGAGGAAGTGAAGCACCATTGGCCTTGGCGGAGGTTTGCGCTCTTCGAGTGCCATTCTAGTTTTATTGTATTTGCCCCAGCTGATATCAACAAGGATGGAAGCAAGACAGGAAAAAGAGAGAGACTGCAGAAAGAGACAGTTATGTGGAGGTGTTAAGGAAATATAATTCAGTTTATATATAAACTGAATTGGCTCTTCTATAGAGAAAACTGTGTAGACGTTATTGTATTGGGGTTTCAGTGCATTGAGACGAGTTTTAACTATAAATAGATGAAGGAAGTCTATGAACTTTTCACCTCGAAGCTAACTCAGTAGTAATGCAATGGTAGACATAAGGATGGAGGGTTGAAGCAAAACAAACAAAAAAAAAAAGATCAGGGGAGAAATAAAATTGACTGATGTTTGGAGAACTTATGATGGAGGGAGGAAAACTGCCAAAAGAAAAGTAGAAGGAGGTGTTTCACTTTCATTGAATCAGATCCGGCAGGTACATAGATCGAGAATAGAGGGATGAGTAGGGGGAGGGGGAAAGGAGTGGAGGAGAGAGGCAACAAAAGAGGAGGGAAAGGATGTGTATAGGTAATATGTTTCAGTGAGTTAGTGCCAGTTGATGCAGTAGAAGGAATCCTCTTCAAGTGGGTCACAGAGGCTGCAGAAACAGACATTTATCATATATGACAGCGCAGCGTTGTGTATATGTGTGTCGGTGTGTGTAAATCTCTCCATTGTTTCCCTCGCTTTTACATACAACTTTGAAAGGTGTGTGTGTGTGTGTGTATGTGTGTGTGTGTGTGTGTGTGTGTGTGTACATATTATATAGTAAGTCAAGCAGCTTTGACAGGCCACAGATGCTGTGGCAGGTGAGGAGAGACTGTTCTCCCTCTCCTCTTTTCTATTCATCAGTTTTACCGTCTCCTGCTTTCTCCTCTCGCCCATCTACTTTCACCACTTTACTTCATCTACCTCCTTTGTCTCTTTCCAAATGTTATCTTTTTTTTCCTAAGTTTTAGGTGATACACTAATTAAAAAACAGTTATGAATATTATTTCTATTTCTGCTAATATATCTCCCTAATTCCCACACCCTGAACTTTGTGGACAATGCATTATTTTGTGGGAACAACATTTATTTTCTGCTATTTTCTGTTAATTACAAAATTATCTGAAGTACAAGCTGGTTGCTATGACCATGCCCAGAATGCGATTGAACGTGAAATGTTTTTTCTTTTGTTTTTCTTGTATGGATGAACCACAGACTTGCAGGCTTGTAACAAATCAGTGGACGTCCAGAGGTAATGCTAATGCCGAGTTACTGGGACTTTGGCGTCAAATTAATGCTCAGTCTCTATCCTCCCTTTTACTCCTATGATTTATGACTTCTTTCCCTCTGTCTCTCCCCTTCTTTTTTTTCTCTGTCTCTCTCTCTAGTTCACTATCAGGTAGAATACAGTGTCAGCAGCAGTGGCAGTAGTCCCCAGTGCCGTGCTATCACTCTCACTTCCTGGTGTACTTCAAATGAATTGCTCTGAAGATAACAATGGTCGGGAGTCAGGAGTCACGCTGAAGTTTCCAGAAAAAATAATGAAGACACTGTGCAAACAAGTGTGTGTGTGTGTGTGTGTGTGTGTGTGTGTGTGCTTACCTGTGCACATGTGTGTGCGCTTATGTTTATTTTTCCCACACAGACTGATACAGAGACACACAGGCTTTGCAACTGATGAAAAAGGACATGAGGACACGCTACAATCACGTGGCGACAACGCGGATAATGATTGACGGACAGAGCAAATGGATGGGACACGCAAACAATCACTTTCAAAACTGAAAGCAATATGTGGTTCCCAAATATGAAAGGTTTGCTGAAACATGACATATGACTTAAGGCATGGTTAGAGCTGCAGTACGCAAGAGTTTAATGTGAAAATAGCCTCATCGTATTATCTAAAAGGTGAGATTTAGCAGACAACAGCATCTCATCTCCACTAATAAAGACCCAGTAGATTTGCCCTATTTACCCAAATTAAATTCCTCTGCTGGGTATTTGACTCTGTTGGGAAATAATATGAGCCAGCAGGAAGTGACAAATTGTAACTCAACCGTCCTAACTCCTAAATGATGAGTGAGCACTCGGTCACAAGAAAGCTGAGCTGAATATCTCTCCTCCCTTTGGTATATTTGGTATTTAGTAAATCATCACTGACCGGCCAGGCTGCTGTAGCTGAGTGCCATCATGAGTTTACTGACCTCACAGGATTTCAGGATTCATCAACTTGCAAATTGCCTGGTGCCTCTTTAAAGAAACTACACACACTTATGAATATGTACTGTGTCAGTTGTATTGATTGTGTGCAACCGTTGACCTGCAGTATTACATGACAATGCTGAATGAGAATCAGAAAATGTTACACATTGGTCATAGATCTAATCTTTAAGATTTGATTTGACTTCACGAGTTGTTTCTAGAGTTATAGCTTTCAGTCACTGTGAAAGGACTGACGAGAATCAGCTCTTTATTAGTATCTAGGCTGCAGTCACTCTCTGACATTAAGTGTGTGTGCATGTGTGAAAGAAAACAGCAATGACTAAAGTAAAGAAACTGTCATTGAAAAGACTGGCGGTGCATTGTTAAGGTCTTACCTCGAGTTGCCATCGCCGATTAGCTCAAGCAGATGCCAGTGCCAATGGCGTCCATTAAAGAAATCCTTTTTGTAGTTTTAGTTGCTTGTGGTCCGTCCAAAAAGGAAACAAATTTCAAAAGTTCTGTGGGTCGAATGGGTTGCTTTGGCAGGCCGTATGTGACCCGCGGGCCAGTTGGTGATCACTGGTGTTAAAACGACAGCACTTGCTATTACACTTTGTCTGCATGTTTACATGTATGCATACATAATAAATGTGCGTCTGTATGTACATACACTCTTCGGTGGTACTTGTATTGAACTGTAAGCTGTCCTAACACATTGTCACCCTCTCGGGGGAGTGTGCTGCAGGCTTGTGGCCAGCAGGAAGTACATTCTGACCACGTACAACAACAATAGGGCCAAAATATTTATGCTCTTCTTATTGATGTCTGTTTAAATCTTTGAAGTTTTACTACTGAATTAGATTTTGGTTGTGACTACAGCAAAATGCTTTTGATAATAGATAGAGCTCACTGAGAGCTTTAAGCAGATGCACTATGTTAAAGCCTGTTTTTATTTATAGAAGTGCACATTATTCTTACAGCCTCTTGGCTCCAAGCCACTGGCTTTTGGTTAAGTCTGAAGCCAATCTGAGTTTCTAGCTGGGGTCTTAGTGTGGATTCAGTTGGGTTATAGGTGGTGCCTTACACTCTTTACATCGAGTACTACTAGGATTGACTGTTTTAATAGGATATTATTTTATTGTCATCAGGATAAGTGTGGCAAGTGGTCTGCGTGGCATTATACGTATAAGGGATTAAAGAAATAAGATAGAAATAATAAAAACTGTCAGGCATGTCTGTTGAATGCACCACACTGCAGCTTGAATATGCATGGTCAAATTAAACAGAGAGGGAGACTATGACAACCTGGCATGTTTGGAATGTAAAGTCTGTATGTCTCATAAGTATTTGCCACTTCGACGTTTGGAGCATGCTCTGGCTGCAATTACAATGTTTTGAAAACCACTTGAAGGCAGCATATTATGCTGATACTATAGTGACTGGTAGCACAGTAAACAATAGCTCAACAATATTTAAATAATGAGGTAAATATTCTAGTTTTAGATTGAAAGTGCAGTTGTTTGGATTCAAGATGATTTCATTATGTGAAACTAACTATTTAAAGGATTATGATGAAATGAAACAAATGAAAGCAAGAGTTGTATTTGCACAAGCAAATGTAAAGTATACTATGTCATCATACAACCTTTACTGATGGTTTGGGTTGAGTATGTCATGACATATTTATTTTTTCTGACCTCTGTTCCCTTAAATGATCCCACCTTCAACTGGAGGACTAAAGTGAAAACTCTTTGTTGACCCATAGTTCACATTATAGCTCAACAAAACATGTTCAGTTGGCTTGATCTGGAATGTAATTCCTCTGGATTGTTCCAGCAGTTTGCAGTACATCACAGTGGAGGACACAGGGCATGCTGAGAGTTGGTGTGACCGGAGCATTGAAAGGAATTCTACTTTCAAGAGCTAAAATGTTTTTCGTCCGGTCGTATTGACTCAATTTTAATTTGAAATGTGTCCCACAGTCAGCGCACTGTTCTCGGCGGTTACTTCCACTGGGATTTGCGGTTTCATTTCAAGAGGCCAGGGGATTTATTTTGGGGTTGTGTTTAGTTTGAAGCGTGTTCCACAGCCCATATTGTCCACTGGACTGAACCAGTGCTGCAGGGAATACTGGGCTTGATATGTAGTCAGTGTTGTTGTTTGGCATGCATCTGCCACACCCCACTCAGATAATCTGATGGGAGAAATTGATTTAGGTCGGTCCTTCACAGAAACAAGTCCAACAAGAGTTATCATGGTGAGCAGACAACTGTATAGTAAAAAGCAATGTGTTCCCTTTGTTTATTTTTTGAGTTTATTGTCCATGATACTGCAAACATTCCTGAAGTGCCCTCCCACCGATTTGAGAGTGGGTGAAGGCACATGTGTGTCCTTGCAAGAAGAACAGAGAACAGATTGGAAGTGCAATTGGAAGTGCAATGGATTATGAAAGTGCAACGCTACGTTGCAAGTGTTCCCATTTAGAGGCAGTTTCTAATGGAGCGGTAAACATACATTTTTTCAGAAACATTTTCTACAGTAGTGCTTGTCAGTCTAGAGAGAAGTTAAATATATAGTTGGCAAGTGTTATGTTTCTTTTCACTATTGGTATTATGTGGTGTTGCTTTTGAGATGTTTTCCAAATTGTTTAGGGGGAAAAAAAAGGACTTGTGAGAGGCTTGTTTTCCTCGTGGAAGATGTGGGAGTGGAACGTGTTCCAGTGTGTTTCGGATTATTTATTCACGGACAGAAAATCTGCTTTCTTGAGGATTTACATAGTCATGTAATTAAGAAAGATAAAAAAAAAATTAAAATAAATAAAATGTGTCTGTTGGATCCATGCAAGAGTATAAATGTGTAAATCATGATCTGCAATGCCCGTGAGAGGGCGTGGTGCTAGGTTTGGAACATTTCCCAGTATGTGTAAAAATGTGCTGACTGACATCCTGTGTAGTGCTGAGGTTTCCTGCAAAAACCCATACGTCACCTCTCATCCTGTTCATCTCTCTCTTCTCCCGCCTGCCTCTCTTTTTTCCATAAATCTTTCTTCTTTCGTTCCTACACACAGTCTCTTTCTCTGTCTCTCTGTCTCTCTCTCTCTGTCTCTCTCTCTGTCTCTCTCTCTGTGCCTCTCTCTCTCTCTCTCTCTGTGTCTCTCTGTCTCTCTCTCTCTCTCTGTCTCTCTCTCTCTCTCTCTCTCCGTCTCTGTCTCTCTCTGTCTCTCTCTCTGTCTCTCTCTCTGTGTCTCTCTCTCTCTCTCTGTCTCTCTCTCTCTGTCTCTCTCTCTCTCTCTGTCTCTCTCTCTCTCTCTCTCTTCTGTTTCTTGTATGTTTAAAATTAAAAACATTTAATTGGGGAGACAGTTGTAGGGAGTGATAATCCGTAAATATAATTTGTGTCCTTTCTTATCCATTTTCATTTCCATTCTACTGTCTACTCTTGCACCAACCGGAAATTAATTGTTAAACATATTACTTGTCCGCTTGGGGGAAAAAATAGGTCGCTGACAGGGCAGTAGCAATTTTTTTATCAATATTTTGGCAAACCACTAATTAAAGAGAGAAAGAAGAGGAAGGAACATTGTCTTGGAGTATAAGACATTCAACATTCATGGCTGCTGCATCTGTGCTCACCTCCTACATGCATGTTAGACAAGTAATGAGCCACGTAACCACATATGCACATTTGTGCCCACACGTAATGCACACAAAGTTCAAATGCGTGCTAACAGACATTTAGATATTGCCCACGATATTCCGGAGGCTATCTGACATCAGATATCTTATCTTTAATACTTTTAATCAGATGTAATGTGATATAATGACAACATCCAGAGGGAAAGATCACATGCAGTTTTCTCTGTGTGTGCGTGTGGGACTGCCTTAGAGGCCCTATAAAGTGGTGTGACTGCAAGTGTAGTCACTGCAATCACCTCCCACACTTTTTTTAACGTGTAAAAGGTGTATGTGTGTGTGTGTGTGTGTGTGTGTGTGTGTGTGTGTGTGTCTGTGTGTGTGTGTGTGTGTGCCCCTAGATTATTGCACTTTGTGGACTGTGAAATGGCAGGTTAATGGGAGCCGTTGTGCCCACCTCATCTATTCACATAAAGAAAAGCACACACAAATACACATATGCACAGAAACACACGTGCACACACACGATCCCTCTAGTTGGCTAGGCAAGACAAGGTAAATAAGGATCAGGGTAAAACAAAGACATTTTAACGATGCAGTGAAGACAAGGAAATACTACTTCTGCGACTCACACACACACACACACACACACACACACACACACACACACACACAATAACATCAAGGTGGAGACTTGATAAGGGGTTCTTATGTGTTACTATGCATGCAATGATTAAAAAAATGCAGAAGACGCTCGAGTCTCTTTGTGCCTTTGATGCTGATGTCATCTGATTTGATTGATGGTTTGTTTTAATATTTCTAATTCTTTTTTAAAATTTTTTTTTACTGTATGTATTTTTCTTTTGTGTACTACAGTGTCTGTCTTGAGATAAAGTGTTTGTTGTTATCAATTATCTGAAAAAGGCCGTGACAGGAGGACTATGCAGTGGGAAAACGAGTATTGCTCAAATTTGGATGCCATTATTTTCTGTTTAAAACGCATTATCCACTCGTAAATCTTTATTCAGTCACATTGCTAGCGGGTGATCTCCCTTACTGCACAAAAGAAGCCTGGTGTTCCCTCTGTCAGGACAGATGCCTGATTCTTTTAGTATTGCATATTTTTGAGGCCACCTCTGTAGGTAGAGAAAGAACCTTGTTATTATAGTTTAATTTAACTTAAGTTAAAACATTTTTTTATGTATTTTACTCTCTAAATACTTTACTCTAAATACTTCACTTTCTACGTTCTTTTTGTTTATTGCCTAAAAGTTTTCTACTCAAAATATATAAAATATTTTTATGATCAAATCTTTATGGTGCTAAAGTTTGTGATTTCTTTTTGTCTGACTGAGTGGTTAGCCTGCCTGCCCTCCTTCCTACATTCCTAATATAAATTACTTTTAATAATTAAAGAGTTAAAAAATAAATTAACTTCTTTTTCGAATTCGAATTCATCCTATGCACATCAAGTTTTCCTGTCCAATATAGTCATTTTCTTGCGTGACAAAATGAGTTAGTCCACTGTATGCAAATTGAAATGCATTTAAAATAAGTAATTTATATGTAAAGATGATGCCTGGAAAAATATAGTGTTGAATAAAGTTTCTCCAGTGAGATTCTATAAGGAAAATCATAAAAATGGATGAGTTGGGTGTATCTCTTAAAACCCTACATTTTCCTAATTTTCTTAATTGCACACACATTTAATGGTAGCTATGACACTTTGAAATTTTTACAGTTATCATGAAACTATTAACCATTAAATTAATTACCAGAAAAGGAGCTCTTTTGTATTTGGAAAATCAAAATAACAATTAACGGTATTCTAAGCAGGTAATGAAAATAATTAAATGTTAAGTGTAAATGTAAATAAAGAAGAATGTGAGCGTTAAACATTACTACACAAAAACTGCTGAATTTCATATGAAGCGTTCTTCCCTTTAGCCCCAAGGTATACCAGCAAAGACTCGGAGCTCACTTATTTTTATTAAGTGAGTTTATTATTTTTACTTATTTTCACTTATATTTCCTCCTCCCTTCCTATGTCCCCCGTCCTCCTCTCCATACGTCACTCCTTCCCTCTCTCTCTATCTCTCGCCTCTGATTTTTCTTACCTATTTCCCTCCCTTGCCTCGTCCTGAGTTTGTGGATGGTTAGTTCGACAGCGGTCCTGCTGGCTGTTGTTGTGACTACCCTTAGATCACAGAGGGTGATGTGATCAGTAGAGAGAAGCCGTCTTTTTGCATCGTTCTGCCGTTGTGTGTGCCTTGTGTTCTGCTTATGTATGTGTGTGGGCAGACAGCGGCCGTGTGAAGCATGCTGCTGGTAATGCAAGCAGTAGGACCGGGGAAGAGGTGGAGAGGAGGTCAAGTAGACCACCGTGAATCGCACACATATGGACACGCAACAGCAAGATAATGCATAGTGAATCTGCATAGTGCAGCCAACACAGTGTCTCTCTCACCCATCCACCCACCCCGCCACACACTCAGATACACACCTTTGTTGCACCACCCTGCTGACTTAGAGGACAATGTAAATTCAGTCAGCGATGAGTAATAACACTGCAGATACACACATTCTCCTACACATGCACACGTGTGTATGGGCACACACGCAACCACATTTTCTTGCACACATTTCCCTGCTTCTAATTTCTGACAAAGCTTTACCAGCGTAGACTTCGGGCTCATAATAGGCAACATATAAAAATAAAAGCACTAGGTATGCACAAAGCCCAGATGCTTGGATTTCAGAAAAGGCTAATTATGTTATAGGGCCGTGCAGTAATGCATGGGTACAGCCGTTTCCTTGAAAAGCAGAAAGCCAGAAGGACATGCCTTCTATTAAATGGACACATGAGGAATGTAAAATTCAGCACTAAACAGAGCTTGCAATTGCATAAAGGTGACATATGTTGATTTAATTCAAACAAATTATTGAACATTTTGATGATTCTTCAACACATAACATATCAATTTGCACATGGAGACCACATAAGAGGTAAACAACGTAGCGTGTATATAAATTAAATGGTCACACAAGGATGAACATTGGAATGTAAAATGTGTATTGAACAGTACACACATGATTTTCCTTGGATGATTTATTCGTTGTGCTCCTATGACTTTCAGACACAAAACCTCCTCATCACACAGACCAGATTATTCTATTGCAATAATTTTTAAACAACATGTATAGAAAGGGATTGGTACTGTAGGTTTTCTTTTCTTAATTGTATTCATTGGAATAACGTAGCTGTCCTGTGCTTATATACATTATAATTTACAATATATGCTGGAAACAAATGTATGGTGGGTTTAATGGAAAACCAATACAAATCGCTAAACAAAAGGCAGAATGGAGAATGACGCAATCACAGTATGGTATACGTTTTCAGGCAAATACTTACATATCTAACGTGTTTAATTGCCACCATTACACACATTTAGCTCTTACTAAGCAGGGATATGAAAAATACAAGAAAAATATTTATACAATGCCTGTATGAATATCTTTCCTTGACTGGGGAGTTAGCAAATAGCTGTGTTTGCATTTGACCAATTTGCAATACGATTCCCATCCTGCTTCTGTGTCTAACTTTGCTCTTTGAATTTAGCATTGGGCTGTTGCAATTACCTAATAAGCTATCTAGCTATCCAGTTTTAAACATGAAGCATCTCTTGAAATACTTACAGACTGAAATTGAGTTGAAGTTGGGAAAGCATGAATAAAAAATGACTGTGCTGAGGCTCGAGAAGAATTCAAAACAATATGACTTGTTAAAGAACCCATGAAATGGAGATTGGAGCTGACTTTATGACAAGTGGACCTGATAAAAAAGAAACTGGCGGGGGTTTTGCAAGCTGATGAGCAGCGGAGCACATCGCATCAGAACTTCACAGTACATTTACCATACGGTTGAGGAAAATGATTTGGGTCTTTTTTGAGTGCAAATTTCTAACAGGTAAACTTTCTGTGAAACTTTCAGTCTGTATCATCTCCTTGGAGAACCTTAGGGTGAGGTGCATTGCTAAACACCACCAGAAGTCATTTTTCACTTCATGGGCTCTAGTCGATGCTCATCACATTATAATAACATTAGATCTGGCTGTTTTCTCTGCCCCAGATTTGGCTGTGTGGGAGAAATGGGACCCTGCAGGGAATTTTGTCCAGGAGAGAAAAGTGCAAACTTCTAACTAAGTTTCTCACGCACATAATGATGCACCTGTCCATTAAAGCCAAATGAGAAAATTAAGTCGTACATTACACTCAAGCACACGTGAAAAAAAAACGCATACTCACACGCTCATTTGTATGCTCGTTTACCCATCCCTTGTTCCTTCACCTCCGCTCGGCTCTCTCCTCATTGACTTAATTAGTTCGTGCATTCAACACACCTGCTAAAGTGAGAGAGACCCTTTGTACGTTATGAATAAATGTAGCTCAGCATGTATGACTGTTTAGCGTAGTTCACCATTCACAGGCTTTTCATTCTTTTCCAGGGACAGATGTTTAATTATCTCGCCTCATGGATTGTGGTTTTAAATTAAAAAAAAAAGGTCAGCAGGTCATTTTAGATTGTATTTTACACCTACATAAGTTCATCATCATATCATTTGATTGTGAGTTATAGTTGTTTAGGCTCCAATATAGTAACACAGAGTTAATCAGTGCTTAATTAGCAATGTACTTAAGTACTTGGAAAACTAGGCTTTAATTAAGAAACCAAAGTGTAATTATACAAATACAAAGATGTTGTCACCGGCAATCATCACAGCTCTAGGTTAGCCGGATGCATCATGTGATGTGTGTGCGCCCATATGTGCCTTGTTTTCTGCTTGACTGTACTGCGAGTTAATGAGAGCGACTGCTGAGTGGCTCCAACATTGTGGACATCTGCCCTCCCTCTTTCTTTCTGTCTCTGTCTTTCTCACCCTCATTTCTCCTTTTTAACTATCGGCCTCTCCCTGGAACAACCTTGGAGTGTCTTTTATCTCCGCGGGCAAGCTCAGTGTTGTCGGACGTTTGGGTAATGTCAAAGAAAGTACAGTAATGTTTCTGGCTATCATTGTGTGTGAGAGATCTGAGAAAAAATAAATGCTGACAACATAATTGCCTTGATTCTGTCCTGCAACCTTCATCCTTCCTGTCAGCTCCTGCTGGCTATCTCCGAACACTAACTTTTTACAATTAGGGAGATTACAGGGACAGAAGCGCGCCACTTAAGCGCACCAGTCCGCACTCCATTGCATCGAAACAGTGCTGTGGTCAGTGGTACACAGCCAGTCGAACAGATGGGAAAGCAACACCTGCGTCTCACTGTTAGTTGATGATGCCGACAATCAGCTCACAGTCTCAAACTGGCAAAAAAAAAAAAAATCTATCTTAGTGATTGCTTTCGTGAGATGTTTGTTCTCTTTGAGACAAGTTGGCAAGATCATTCTTTACAAGGAAACAAGTATTGACTGGACATTCTTAGACATTCAGCCAAGGTCTTGGCTCTGTTCGGGTGGCCAAACAAGTCAGATGTTATTTTCCCTGCAACTTTGTCCAACACATCCTCTAAGAAGATTTTTCAGATACCTTGTAAAGATGCTGCGCAGGCATTTACTTAAGCTTTTATTCAGCTACTCAAGCTTCCTCTCCCCTTGAAAGAGTGTGAGGCTGGCAACAAAGATCATTCATACAGTATTTCTCTCTCACTGTCCTTGGTTCTAACATGCTCATTTTCACAGCTGTATTGCTTCAACTAAGCAACTTCTGAAGTTTAAATAAATTGAATGAATTTATTTGTAATCACAGGTGAACTCATCTGTTAATATAAATGTGGCAGAGCAAAGGGAGTTGTTGGTATTTTGGTCAAAGTTGGGTCTTTGTGTCTCTGGTGATATGATCAGTAAGACCAAACTTTACACTTGCAGCAAATTTGCAGAAATAATGGAATTGTGCTTGTACGGTAGAAACGTTTGAATCTGTATCGGAAATAAATTGCTTGCATGTAATTCAAGCACAAGCAGTGGTAAATCTGTATGCACTCTAGTTGTTATTCCCAGTGCTTTTTACTGTGTGAAAACCACCTTCAGTTCATTAAATCTCTGCAGCCATCTGAAGACAGCAGGACAACATTTTCTCGACATCTCTGAAACCTTTTGCCTTTCGAATCCCAGTACGTCATCTCAAAGGGCTTTACAGGCCAAAATGTGTGCAAAGAAAACAGCAATCGGGATCACAATCACAACCGGGATCAGGTTTGACTGTATGAAGTGCATGCACAGGCACATGCTTGCCTGGTGGGAGGGGCTTAGGACAGAGAGAGGAGAGAGGAGCGCTGCAGGAAAAGGGCTGTATTCTCAAAATCTTTCCCTTTTTCTTTTCCTTTTCCAGAAAACAACATACCCTGAGGTACCACTTGAATTACAATACGCTAAAAGGTTATTATGGAATTTTTTCCCAATAATAGTAAATATAATAAACCGCTTCCCACAGCTTTAAACTACATTCAAACGGCACCAGGAGAATCTATGATAGATGTCACTGCTGATGATGGTTTACAGATACATGTGATGCATTAAAATAATAATGGTGCTATTGATAGCCACATCTGTCTATTATGGTTATATAGAAGGTCAACCGCTACAGCATTATTGGAGGACTTTGCCAATGTGACCCAGGCAATCTGTAAAACTGTCGTTCTTCTTCTCTGCTGTCTAGTGGAGAATAATGAGGTGTTAATGCGCAAACAGGTGATTAAGGGTGAGTCTACATCCCTCTATGGTTAAGTCTGGGAGTAAAAAATCAGGCTTGTATACACACAGCTTAATATATCTGAAGAAAAGCATGTTTTAGTTGTGTACCAATACAATCATTTATACATCT
The DNA here is from genome assembly GCA_943593645.1 of Bovichtus variegatus. Classification (NCBI taxonomy): domain Eukaryota; kingdom Metazoa; phylum Chordata; class Actinopteri; order Perciformes; family Bovichtidae; genus Bovichtus; species Bovichtus variegatus. The sequence continues at coordinate 836,300 of CALSCE010010678.1, read as the reverse complement.
TGCCCCAGGAAAAAGTCATTCAGACATATCTTTAAAAACAAAAAAGCTGCCACATTAGAAATTTTGCAGCTTGTGTCAGAATACAATATAATACTTAAAAATGACTACATTCTGTTTAATACATCTGCTAAAATTAAACTGTAAGGCTCATCTTTCTCTCTCTCTCTCTCTCTCTCTCTCTCTCTCTCTCTCTCTCTCTCT
>CALSCE010010678.1:803427-827010 GCA_943593645.1 Bovichtus variegatus | reverse complement strand
CACACACACACACACACACACACACACACACACACACACACACACACACACACACACACACATCGAATCCATGGGATAAAATCTTCACTAACACAAAACTCCAATACCCATGAATGACAGTTGCCCAATTACCAAAATTTCGCACCAATTACTTTTCTTCTCCTTTCTTCACTCCTTCTCATCCTCACATTCCCACTCTCATTCTACAGGTGTTGAAGGTATTAATGGACATTATTTGAAGAGATTGAACATATCGGAGATGATTTCATTATTCTTTGAGGAATACGAACATACACATACACATTATTAACATATTGTATGTGCACTGCATAGAATAGGCCTTTTCTGGGCTTTTCTTGTTCATTGGCCACCCTGGACATCAGTTATACATAAATAGTAGACCAGACAATAGTATATACCTTAGTCACATCACACCCACACCTCGAACTTCAATATGTTTGACTGCTGTAGCTACTATTTACTAATTAATGATCCAAGCGTTCAGGAGAAAGATTAAAAGTCCCACTGATAAATTGACATTTTTGTCAGAAAACGTTTTATTTTCATTAGATTTAACTTAAACACTTAAGAGGGGCACCAACCCCGAGGTTGGGAAACACTATTAATACACCTAACAGTATATAAAGTGGTTAAAACTGTCTCCTAATTAACCAGCTACAACAAAAATGCTTATAAATGCAATGCTGCATTCGCAATAGTCTAATAATGTAATATATTACTATTTATCATTCACAGGAGCCTTTTTTCTGCATAAAGAGTATTTTTACTTTTGATACTTCCATTTTACTAATAATTCTTATGTGCTTTTATTTACTTGTAATAAAATACATCTAGATTGTTGTACCTATACATATATATATATATATATATATATATACATATATATATATATATATATATATATATATATTTTACTTAAGTAAAGGATCTGAGTACTTCTTTCACAACTGCCATTTTTCCATGTTCCCGGGAGGAAAGATCCCCTCTCACTGAACTTAAATTCAAGTTATTTACTGAATTAGCATATCAAATTAACATTTGTCAGTTAGACATTTCTTCTAAATAAAGGTCATAAATGTATGCCTTTATGAAGTGTTAATTGCATAAATGTATGTGATCACATTCCTTTAACAGGCATATGCAAAACCCCTGGATTACATCAACTGATAATATTAATTAATTTATGGTTAACACGTGGGTTGGCACCTGTTTGATTTGATGTGATTTACATACTGTGGCCTTTCGGTGCACTTAGCTGGGTAGTGCAGGAATTGCCCCAAAAGTGTCACTCAATTCAATTAAAATGATTAAGATTTTCAAATGAAGTTTGATGCCTGTGAAAATTCTGTAGATAGTGTTTAACACACAGAGAAAAAAAAGGTTGTCATCTCTGTAATGTAGATGGATTATAGCTCAAGCAATACTGAAGTGACATTTAGCAAACATCATAGTTACTGGAGGACAATTTTAATTTGCAACAAAGGGTGAAAACTAGCTTATTTTGAGTCAGCAGTTCAGAGCTATTGCCTACGATTAATAGTCAAGGAAAATATGACTGTATGCATACAAAATACAGCTTAACACTTTCAGCATATTTTAACAGTATTTTTGGACATTGTGTGGTTTAACCTTAAAAGCTTTACCATTATTCAAAGGTTTACATAAAAGGCCAACAAGAACATATTTATTAAGATCTCATGTGTATTGTGTATTACATGTATATTGCTTGTTTAAATTTGAGACAGTGCAATCATTATAATAATGTATAAGTGGACCATTTCTGAGAACACTGACGTGTGCGGCGTGTTTGGGTCAATCTCCAGTTTGTCCAGCGTGTTAAACAGAATATCTGCAGCACAACAAATCAAAACCATCTTGTCATTGGTGTTCTCTCCTCTGCTGTACTCTTGCTCTGCCAACCATTAAAAAAGTGGTTTAATTCAGAAAAATACTCCTTCATGATACATTTTCATTGACCTAAAATGCTGATGCCATAAATGCATAGAAAAAGCCACATTTAGAAAAACACCTGTGTATGTGTTGACAAGGTCTTCGAAACGAATACCACTGGACCACAAAAACAAAACCGTGGATACACTATTTCTCAAAACTTTTACTCCTTTGCCTAGCGTAGTCCTGTGTTTCTGCTGAGTCAAGTTGGATTCCTGCAAGAATCCTGGCACAGTGTGATTAGTTTTTCTAAATGAACATTGAATAAGAAATGCTATAACTTGCTATTTTCTTATCATTACTACATGCACGTTTTTCCACATGGCAAAGTGGGAAATAAACACTTTAGCGGCTGAATAAATTGATGGTTAGTTAAACACATCCAAGGACTTTTGGAAGAGTAGGCCTATGGGCTACAAGAGGACCCGATAAATCAAATCAAGACAGATCTAGCACTACAGAATCCAAGCAAAACTCACCATTCATTTCATTTTCTCAACGTATCCAATAAGATTTCAGCGATAAACCCTTATTTGGCAGTACTGTAAAGTATATCGGATTGTTTACATCAACAAATCAATACACAGTTAGATATGGCAGAATATAAGCTCTGCAACTCAAAGGAATCCAAGCATCATGTGAGGCTCAGCAGGGAGTGCGGTTTAGATACTTATTCCTGAAATATGAAAAACACATAATGCAAAAAAAGCAAAGCATGCCATCAAGTAAGGGAAATAGAAAACAACACAAAGAGAGGAAACTGTGGTGGTGGAGGGAGGGGTGAAAGATGATGAACAGCACATCTGACTGGTTTTCAGTCAAATTAGCGCACGCAGGAGAAGGCTGATATTACTCAGCTGACGGGGTTCAAGTATTCTACCTTCAAATTGTGTGATATTTTTGATGAATGGAAAATACCTGCATGATGCATGGGCACGGCAGGTCACGTGCAGTTAGTGTGTGTGTGCTTGTGTGTGTGTGTGAGATTGGTTTATAATGCAAATCAGTGCACTAACTCAGTGATGATACTCAATGTGAGAAAATTGAAGAAAAAGATGCTCGCCACATATATGTGTGCATGTCTGTGTTTTCTGCTAGAGTCTCCTGTATGTTAGTTATGACACACACACACACACACACACACACACACACACACACACACAGCAAAACAAAGCGTTTACATCCTGCAGAGTTGAGGAATTTAAAATGTCCCCCAAAATTCTGCTCAGGGGAACTTTTGGTAGTTACTGTGCCTAGAAGGCTGCCAATGATTCATCAAAGTCCAGCGGAGACTCACTGCTTATGCAGAACTACAGAGAAGAGGCAGCTGCGGAGATCAAACTGGAGAGAGAGCACGATCAAAAGTCAGTGATAGATCTACCTGAATCAATGACATGATGAGATTAAATGTAACATTTCACTCCTTTGGAAGAATTAAAAACAGAGAAAGAGAGGGAATAAACTTGCGTCTGACTCTGTTCTGAACACCCACTAAGTCCAGATAGTGCCAGTCGATTCAGAGCAGGACGGGTTGTTCTGTCTACCTGTTTGCATCATGCCACTGTGCCCCGCGTGGCTACATTACATTATTTCTTCAGCATGTTGGTTTGTGTGTGTGTGTGTGTGTATGTGTGTGTCTAGAAGAGGGGTAGGGTGGGGGATGAGCCATATGCCAGGCCATATGGGTCTGCAGGGGTTCTGCGCGGTCTGCCTGGGGGAAAGTAAACATGTCTGATAAATCCTCTCTTACCCCAGAGGCAGGGAAGGGAGAAATGGCCAGAGGCTAACAATGTATTATCTTGCAATTACAAGTAGGCCTTGTGACAGTATAAAGAAAATCACTACATTGTATGCAGTTATGCACAAAAGCACCTGAAAGCACACATTATAATTTGCACTCAGAAATGCAATCAATAGAACACGAAAAAGCAAAAGCATGGTAACAGGAGATTAAATGATAAAACAATGATTTGAGTTTGGAGACGGCAGAATAGGATTAACTTTCACAGAATGAATCAAGGGCACGATAGACAAGTGTTCTTTGTTGTGCTTATTTCTCACGCTGCCTATTCATCCAGTCATAGTTATCAACAGGCTCAGATGTAACTAAGCTAAACACAGACACCTCCTCAGTTCTAATGGAGAACTGTTCCTCATCAAATATTGCATTTGTAATTATTTGCACAGCAGTGATAGATTTTAGATTTCAGATTTTAGAATAGATTTTTTGGGCCATTTAGGGGAAGCGGAAAAATGAGATATATGTATGATATATTACCATCTCATAAAGAAATTGTCGCAAATGTTTTAGCAAACAGTTGCCTATTTCCTATCCACGCGGCACGGAGCATCTTATTAGCATTTATTTGCTATTACGGGCACAGAAAAAATTCAACTCCAATATTCACTCTTCTTTATTAGTTGTTTTGTTCTACACCAACTACTGTGGGAAATATCTGGCGGTTAAATGCCTCACTATGTTCACCAGCTAGTCGCAAACTTTGTCCGCGTGCCGTTTGCTGGCAACACTATTAAGTCAAAAAGCTCTGAGCTCTTTGTAGCTCTGAGAGAAACTGAGTCAAGTTGAAGTCACCCCCATAAAGATTGGATGTAGTCATTTGAGCCATTGTTAATGTAAAAATATCCATTAGAAAAGGAATCTAAAAAATATCCCGTCCCCACAAGCACGTTTAAAAAAGAAATCTCTGTCCAGATAAAAAAGAAAAAACACCATTGAAGCGCTGTCAAGGTGAGTAGGCAGGTTGGGCCACACACACACACACACACACACACACACACACACACGCACGCACACACACACACACACACACACACACACACACACACACATACTCCGGCGACGGTGTCTGCATCGTGGGAGTGTTTGATCTGGTAACTGTGACCTCCGCAGCGCATTCTGACACCTCTGTCATGTAAAAGTACTGTGATCAAGGTTATTTGGCAAAGTCCGCCGTTCATGTATGTATTTCTGCCATCGTTGCCCGACATGTGGCCTCATTTGTGACGCCTCACAAAGGAAATAACAGCTCACACTCTCGCATTACAAGCCAAAAATTCCGTTTTCTGGTCAGAATTTCGCAAATGCTCCGTTTTTCAGTGACCTAAATGCCTTTTGTGTGTGGACGAAAGGCCAAGACCCATAGAAAAAGCTAGATTTACAAAAATACCCATTTACGCCTTAGAGTCGAATACCATAAGACACAAATACAAAACCTTGGATACACTATTTCACAAAAATTCTCCATTACCTGGGGTTTTACTCCTTTGCCTAGTACAGCCCTTTGTTTCTGTTGAGTCAAGTGGAATTTCTGCAAGAATCCTGGCTGCTTACAATATTTCCTCACAGCAAGCTGCAGATTCCTTCATGGCTCTTTTATAACCAATGTTGTGCTGGTCTGCCAGCTGACATCTGTTGCTTGGCACAATCTGTGCACAAAAGCTTCCTTTTGCCTCTTTCATTAGTCGGCTGTTTCCAGTCTTTGGCTTGTCAATATCCGTTGGGGGTTGAATGATTATTATAAAAATCATGCAGCTCTTGTGACACTCCCAACCTGCTTTACCAATTTACAATAACTTGATGTCACACCTACCATCTGTGACAATGATCTGGCAGTGCTTATAGAGGATGGATGTTGCTGATACATGTGGGTCCTCGGGGTTGACGGTTGGTATCTTTAAACACTGGGCCACTCAGCCCAGCCTTTAATGAAGCCTAAAATATGCTCATCATTATCCAAATGGCTCTATTATTCATACTTCAATGGGCAATTTGTTCAAATGTAGCATCTGAAATGGAGTGCAGGTGATTTCTCTCCAATTTTCCTCTAAAATCTTCTGTTACCGTGGCCAGTGCATCCTCTAATTAAAGTTTACTTGAGCAAATGTCAGCACTTTCTTCCCACCACCACCACCCCTCACCCCGCACCCCCTTCAATCACTGCTTACTCATATGCTTCAATATAGCAATCCTTTTTTTCTCCAGTCCTGGTGTAATATTGGTTTGGGGAGGGGCGTGCCAAAATATGGTGATTGATCGCAATGGTTATGCAGCAAGGTTTGCAAGTTTGTGGTGTGTTTCTGGTTTGCATGAATGCAAACGACCATTGAGACATTTAGCGGACACCAGCTTCTATTTGGAGTTGTATTTATGGTCACCTGATGAACAGTTTCTCTACCAACTCCTGAGTGAAAAACTTGAAACCTTTTTGAACGTTATCAGCCTTTTAAATCGACATTATCAGTGGTTATCAGGCGTGCAAATGTAGGTCAGAGGTGGCCTGCTGCTACACAAACTAGCAGGTTTCATCATCTATACAAACGGTTGATTACCGAAAGAAGGAATACAAGAAGACCACACAGACCTCTAGCGACCGCAGTCTTTATGACTGGAGCAAAGGCGGAGGTCAGGTGATGAAGTATTAACAACGAGAAACACTATAAGAGGTGGAAGTTGGGGGTTGATGGATGGGACACAAACAGGACTTTCACCCAGGGGAGAGGGATTCTTGAAACCAACAGCGACATTATTTTAACCTAAACCACAATTTTAGCAGTTTTGTTGCCAAACCTAAAGAACTTGTTTTGTTTGTTCTCATTACTTTTCATTCAGTTTTACAACCCGTTATGTTGTTTTTAAGTTTCACTTTTAATTCATTTTGGCCGGTCTGATGCGTTGGAATAGTCTATCGTGTTAGAATGGTAGCGATAACCACCGATAAGGCCTATTAAATAGGGTGACATATTTGAAATGGGTGACATTTGGCTCTTAAGTGGCTAAATGCTCCACTAGCTAGTCTATTGTTTAGTGTTGTGTGGGTAGCTTACAGTTTTTCAGAGTTTTTTTTGATGCTTGTCGTCTGAAACATGGTTATTGAGGGCGGTGAAATTTAACCAAAGCAGTTCCGTTGTGTGACATATAACAACAATGAGCTAAAAAGAGGCTCTGGGTCAGGGTAGAGCATAGGGTTAGGGAGTTTGTCTGCGGGTTTATCACTACGAGCAAACCTTTACACATTACACGTTAACGTTTGATCCGATATTTATCTAAAAATGTATTGCTGCCTTAACATTAATTATAAAAAAAGAGAGATGCAGCATCAGACCTTGTCAGTTGAGCAGTGTGCTTCAGAGGCCAGATAACATTTCAACCTGCTGAGGGTATTTCAGCATTGACTCGACATTGACCACTGCGGTCCCGGTGCCTTTCAGAACATGTTGCATCATACTGTTTGCTTTCCAGTCTCACAGTTTGAGTGATGAAGTGAAGGTTGGCTGTGTGTGCATTTCACCATTTCATGAGTGTCTGTGTCAGTGTTGGTGCACTGTAACGCTACCGTGTTTTAAGCCTCTCTCTTAAAACTGAGATTAGATGTTTGTGACACACACACACACACACACACACACGTGTACATGTATTTAACATGTCACATAATCATGCACACTTACTCATACACATCGCTATTACAGTGATGACATTCCAGGCTGTCAAACGGATAAATGATGAAGAATCTTTCTGGAAGAAATTAAACCCTGCTTATTGTCTGCCTCAAACCCCTTGCTGTGAATGGATAGTTCAGAGCTGGTCCATGGCTGATACCTGGGGTGATGGTAAGCCAGATCATTTATGCAGTATGATCTTGAGTACTGGGATGTTACAGCTCCTGATTTAATAGAATTTTTTTTCATGTCGGGTGAAAGAGGAGCAGACAGTCAGTATGTGCGAGAGAGAAAATATCGTATGCATGTGTTCACCAGCCTTGCCCCTACTTTCAGTCCGGTTTACCCCTCAGGGTTACACGTTTGGGACAAGGCATGTGATCTGTTCCCAGAGGTCCAGACTCGGCCATAACTCCTCCAGTCATTAGCACTAATCACATTAACAACGCTGTTATTTAAAGACCTACACTCAGTCACACAGGACACTCAGGGCATCCTCGATGCATGTATCCCGGACATTTTTATCACATAAAAGGACAAAGGGGCAGTGGAAAATGGAGATAACGAAATAGGGTTGTTTATTTATGATAGAGGTCCTTCTCTATGTCCCAGAGAAACGTATGTGGCTGTTGTTCAAACCTGCAGGCTGATGAGTAAAATACTTTTTAATATGGGAAAATGATCATGTAATGATAATTAATCTTATAAGGTGCAGTTACACATTCATCAACCTATATCTGTGTCATTTTATCTGAAGAGAAACCGTTCGGGCTCAACCTTGCCAACAATGGGTGCATATACACCTATGACTGTATTATAGGCTCAACAAACACAAAGTCAGAAAAAAGACAAAACAAACCCTGGAAAGCAGAACTCGAGGTTAGTGTGGCCTTGATTGTATTTGATGAAAAGGTCTGCGCCTAATTTGCTCCCCGCAAGAGGCTGTTCCCAAAGAATTCAATACGGGAAGGCACCATGAAACCTCTAATGGCAGAGAATAGGAGAAAAGACAGAGCAGCAGTGACAAAGTTAACAGGTTAACTGCAGCATTTCATTGCTTTTAAAATGCAATCACTTTCACTCACAGACATGAGCTGAATGATGCATGATGCCAACAAAACTACAACATTATTTGCTGAATCCTGCAAAAGAGTGTCTTGAGTCATTTGTATTTTTTATTTTGTGTTAATGCAATGAAAGTTAAGTTATTGCGAAAAATGTGTTTTGTAAACTGCTTTTTACAAGGATGCCATTAGATCAAGCTATCCTGACATGGTGACACATTTGACGATAATAAAAAGGACTCACAAGCTGTAACATCTCTTCATTTGGCCAAATCAGAATTCATTGTTGGGTCGACAACGTGATCGCTCAAAGGGAGTTCAGCGCAGTATGTTAAATATTTATTAGATAGCATTGGAGACAGCTTTAACGATTTGGGGACATTTTTAGCTATAAAGTTTACTTTATGCTGCATGTCTCAGACTGCTGCACAGGGGGAGGTGAGGTCAGTCCATTTGCAACAGAGGACTGAGGACACTTACACATACCACACTGGCATTGCAGAGTTGTGTTCACAGTGTTACGATCAAAATGAAAAAATGGTCTGTAATAGGTTTAGTGGAGCTGTGAACTAGAACAGGTTACATTTGCAAACTAAAAGTTGTGTCAGTCCTTATGTTTGAAGAAAGATATTTGCCACCATTGCTACTGAAATGTAAAAAGAACAGAAACAAAAAACCTGATTTGATTAAGTTAGTCTTGTCAATTAAGCCAAAGTACCTGTGGTAACTTCTCTTGTCAAATAAACTCAAATGTTGTTTTTTTTTCTTTCGTTTTATTGAAATCGTTTTTTTTTTGACAGCAGTCTGAATATGCAGGAGCCTGAGACACCGTTGTTGTTCAATCAGTCACAAATGTATTACAATCACTGCAACACAGTGCATCAGCAATATGCCTTTTTATCACTTTATGCGTTTACTGCAATAACATGAGAGCAATACTAAGCATTAATAACACTGTTTATTAATACGAATAGGCCGGTTAGTAGATACAAATGAAATAAACATTATTTAAGTAATTGAAATTGCAAACATGCATTAATATGGATTCACGGATTCACATTTGGTCATTTCTAATTGTTTGAAGAGATGAATGGTTGTTGTCTGCCCCACTTCTGTTTCTGAAGGGTTGCGAGATGAATAACCATCCAGTAAAACAAACACATATAAATAGAAACAGTTAGGCTGCACAATTTGAAACTACTCATTGTGTTTAGATGTTTCTCTTTGCTTTTTTTCATTTTTAATCATGAAAGAATATAATTTCATCAATCACTTCAGGCCTTCAAAAAATATTAAAATACTGAGAAACAACATTGTCATAACTCGTATGGGGCCGAATATGATGGGTCATACATATTGCTTCATTTTAAGGGGTGCAAAGCCAACCACGGTATAAGGTTTGTGTGAGTATTCGACAAAAATTGCATATTATACATCAGCTCTTGCTGTCAAAATAGACAGCCTGCTTTTTCCTCCATATTAATACGTAACTGGTGGACCCTGGCACTTTTCTCAACAGCACTGCAATTCTAGGGCTGCTTGATAAAATACAACACTCCACACATTACCTAATTCATATGTTGGTGCCTTCCAATCTTGACCTCAAAACCTCATCATTAGCGCACCTATAGAGAGCAAACTACCCAGTCAACATCTGAGCAGAGGCAGTGAAACACGCTGAGGCTTTGAAGTACTTTCACACCTCACAAACACTACGACCTCAGTTTCAACCTTCACATTACAGATGTCCATTAATACATCCACATACTTTATTTCAGTGTCTCATATAGAGGCTTTTCCATTAGAAAAAGAAGAACGTTGCAGAAAGAAAACAACTCACGAAAACATAAACTTAACAATATATGGAAATGGCTGGGATTATATTTACAGAATATCAGTGCAAAATATTGCATATCACCTATTCAAATTCAATACTGGCACCTGCTGGGATCTTTAAAAACGTAAAAAAAAATCCATTGTCATATCTCAACCCTGTACATGTTTGTCAAGGCTGTGGAGTCAAGTATACATTTATTTTAGGAAATTGCCAGAATCCCCAATAGACACTACATGGGTTTTTAAACAATAACTAGCTTATTGCTTTTAAGCTGCTTCCATCTATAACTCTACAACAGAAGCTACATTGTTTTCTTCTTTCTTCTTCGTCCGACCTCTTGCATGAAATAGAGCCAAATCACATCGACTTGAACACTCAGGCGGAGGCAAAGATGGAGACAGAGACAGCACAGTCAGGGAGCTTTTACAGCTCATTACAGACTGGAGTCCTGGAGTTTCTTATGTAACTCCGGGTCCATGTTTCTGTTGCTCTGTTTCTGTGTATTTTGTTTGAGAGACAGACATAAACAGAGAGAAACAAAAATTTAAACATGTCGTTCCAAAAGTCCCGAGAGCAACAATGAATCATCCATCCAATTAAGCTTGCTATTTTTTCCCAAATGCTTTATTTAATCGCTAACTTTTTTTTCTCATCAACATTTTTTTCCCCTTTGATTTACCTGTTTACCCTTTGAAACTCTATTAAAAGGAAAGTGGGAAAAAAGTAACTTGTTCGAAGCTCATTGCTGTGACTGCACTTTCAGAGGTTGTCTTAAAATCAATGCAATCCTGTTAAGTCTTTCACCGCGACGCTTTGGAGGAAAAAGGCTGTTCTTCTCTGTGGGTTCCTGCATTTTCAGACATACATCTCTCTTACCCCCTTTTGCTGGACAAAAGCATGGTGTTTTTATTTTTCTTGATGTATTAAAAGGTTATGTAGTCTTTGGGGAGTGAAGCGGCGCTGGGTACGATTTATGATCTCAGGACCCTTGCAACGCCCACTCCAAAATGATGTGAGGATAGTTAGCATGCTCAGCTGGGGGTTTTTCACTCCTGGAAATTTTATTTTTTGTTGTAGATTTAAGGTTGTCAACTCACAGGAGTGTTCTCCTCTCCTTTTTTTTTTTAATTGTTTTTACCAATTTTGCACTTTCCACACCTGCCGCTACAACCTCATTACTCTAGGAAACTTCTGGCTGATAAACTAATGGGAGAAAAATAAACAGAGGAAATGATTAAAATGAATTCTACCCCACTTTGCATCTCACCGAAGATGAGAATGCCATTTAACCAGCAGATTAAAAAGAACAACCACCTCATTTAGCATGCCTTTAGAAGACATCCATTAGGATCGGCTGAATAAACTCCACTGATAAATGAGAGTTTTATAAACATTCAGTTATGCTACACTTAGCTCATTAAGCTTAAAAGGCCATTAGTCAAGCACCCATGAGTGCACTGGCCAGTCGTCAATGCGACACACATCAGTTAGCATAAAGTTTGGGTAGCCTGCTCCTTGTAAAAAGCCAATATGGATTTTTTTAGAAAGTTCACAAAAACAGTTGGCATAATCTTAAGGTCACACTAATAATTACAAGTACTGTTTTTCAATCTATAAAGGGCAAGTCAATAATCAGTTTTGTCATTCCATTGCAGCTTTCATGATGAGGCCAATTATTCTGATTGGCGAGTATAAAGGAGATTGATAAAAGCATGGCTGTTGGCGTTGAAATATTACCGTTGTTAAGAATCCCAGATATTAAAAATACAGTTTATACAAACCTTTTTTTAAATGTAGGACTGTTGAATCTGACAGAGATACTGTATCTCCTTGTTCTACACACTAAAATCTGGGCTCTTCACTGAAGTTTGCACACAACACAAAGCCATATGTTTTAAATATTTGAAACAGGACTAGGCTATTAAACGCTACTAAATTCCAACACGAAACATGTTGGTTATAAATCTTGTGACTGTAACTCTGCCAGAAACCTGTGCCAACGAAGGCGGGAGAGTTTATCACCTGAAGGATCCCCATCCAATAAAACATGCAAGCGTTTGCAGTCTCAAGCAGCAGGAAATGAAACTCCCAGCAACAAACTGCAAGATTACGATGTATTTTTTCTATCAGCATCACTCCTGCTGCTGCCTTTTCTTAATTTTTTTGAATGTAGGACTGTTGGATCTGACAGAGGCACCTTAATGTTCTATAGGGGAAAATATGGGCTGTTTGATGGTCTGTTCTCGTGCAGCTCCTTGAATTTAGCACATAAGCTGGAGACAAACAGTACATTTTAGATATACGTTTGTAATTATAATAATGATTGAATTGGCTGTCTTCTGCACAGTGGTTCAGAATAGCAGAACGTGTGCGCGTGACTCAAAACAATCACTGCCTCGATGATTGGCAACTCCTTTTTGTTTATTGAAAGAGAGTTTGTGTGGTGGCAGTTATTTTGTGACCACTTAAGGTGTTAGCTGAAAAGTTTACTTTGAAGTTTACCTTGTAAAGTTGGAGGATTCATTTCAGGTCAAGGTGCTGCAGCATACTGTAAGTGAATTAAGAAGGGTCAACCTTGTTTGTGTACGCACATACTTGTATATAATCATTTCAGTATGCGTCAGTCTCAGTTTTATCATAATGCATTCATTAGTGTGCAATTCAATCCTTTAAGACAACTTGTAAGGCTATTTAGTACAATAAACCTTAGTGTTTAACTTAAATGGACATTTTTGGCTGGGGTTTTGTATAACCTTAGCATTATTTATTTATTGACAATGAATCAAATGTCTACATCAGAATCAGAATCAGAATCAGAATCAGAAAACCTTTATTCGTCCCACAGCGGGGACATTTACAGCGCCACAACAGCAAAGGGACAGTGCAGATAAAAAGGTAAGTACAAATGGATAAGTACAAAATATAAGTACAAAAAAACACAACAACCGTGGTAAGTAAGTGGCAGGTTAACATAATAGAGTCAGTGAACATGTGAGAGTAATACTCTAGCAGCCAGTAGTAACAATAATACATAGTAAAAAGAGATAAATTGCACATACGTATTGCACGTGATTGTATTGCACAGTAATAAATAGTAAGAAATAGTAACAAATAATAACGGGGTGTATTGCACATGAGCGGAGGAACAGTGGTGTTACAGCCGCATAGAGTGTGTGGTGGTCTACCAGGGGCCGTGGTGATTGTATAGTCTGACTGCTGCAGGAAGGAAGGACCTGCGCTATCTCTCAGTGTGACACCGCGGGTGAAGCAGCCTGATCACCGTGAAAGGGTTTGTTCATAGTTATCAACTTATCAAATGGTGGTGGTGGTCTAGTGGTTCGGCTTCCTATTAGAAGACAGGAAGTTTGTGAGTTCAATACCAGGCTGGCACCACTGAGCCCCTGAGCAGGGCACTTAATCCTGAGTTGCTCCAGGGGGACTGTCCCTGGAGTGAGTTCACTGTAAGAGTGTCTGCTAAATGACATGTAATAAGATAATAATAACTAACTCCAGTTCCCCCTCAGCTTAACAGAAGGTGTTCACATTTTTCAGCTCATTCTTTTGGTTTTACATCCCACAGCTTCATTCTTTTGGTTCAGTCTCACCCCTCTAATTAATCTCCTTTTTGAGCTGCATCAGGCAGATCTTTTCAGTGAAAAAGCTCTGATAAGCTCAATACAATACAATACAATACAATACGTACAAAACCTGTCTAGCACCAAATGACGGATAGACAAAGTAAGCGAATACCAGGTAAACATAGTGCAGCATTTAGCTGCTATTAGCTAAATATTTATTTCAAAGGTTAATGAAAACAGAGCTAAAAGGTTGTCAAATTAAAATCTTCGACTTTGATGTGCTGTCCAATTTCAACTACACCCCTGAAATAAAATATAAATAAAAATCACACGCTGCAGTATGGACACCACACACACACACACACACACACACACACACACACACAATCTGACTCACAAATAGCTATTATACATCTAAAAAAACACCACGAGTGTGTGATCTCCGACAAAAAAAGTATTGACCCGAGATAAAGCCATTCAACTGCCCGGTGGCAATTGCACCTCAATTAAAATGTTCATACGTATACATGTGTGTGTCTTCGGATGATTTTTTTTTGTTGTGTGTAAGCGTCTGTGATTAACCTCACAATGTCATGTGTAATTATGGTAATTCGCAAATTACAGGATAAGATCACGATTGCCATTAGGCACACAGCTGTTGAGGAAAAAGACGGGAACACACACGTGTACGAAGTCGGACCAAATGAAGGGGTTAGAGGATGCAAGTGCAATATATAAATGCAAATGTCCATCTCCTAATGTCCCCATGAATATGAGGCAGTGGGTTGGAAACTTCCATACGCAGTGTATAAATCAGCGCTTAACGAGCCCTAACGAGCCCTAACGATCCTATAAGCCCTTGATTAGAGGTTGATTATCAGGACGGCGGGCCAAAGCCAATGGCTGTTTACCACTGGCCTTTGGCTGTTTGTGTGGAACAGACGTAGGAAGAGAGAGAGTGTGTGTGTGTGTGTGTGTGTGTGTGTGTGTGTGTGTGTGAGTAAAGAAGAGAGTCAAGTGAATATGTGTGTGCCTTTTGCTTTTAGATTGTGTTTGTGGGTCTCAGCCTGTGCGTGTGTGTGCGTGCGTGCGTGCGTGTGTGTGCTTGTGTGTGTGCATGGTGGGGTGTGCTTGCGTGTGTGCCTTCAGGGATGAGGTGCAGACTTCGGGTGAAAATGTGTTTCCAATCTACCGGGCTTTGAGCAGGAAACAAAAGGGGTATTGCAGTCACCCGTGAAGCAAAACAGACACTCTCTCCCCTGCTCTGTTTCTCCACCTTGCTGCTATCCATTGCCTTGTCTGAGATTAGGATGCACAGGGTCAGTAAATGTTTATGGCACTCCAAGCTAAACCAACAAATGCTGAATTACTATTATATATATATACATATATATATATATATATAGAGAGATATATTTATTTTTTATTTTACTAGTATTACTATCATCACGGTTGCAGCAGTGGCTCAGGAGGTAGAGTGTTCCTTCACCAGTCGGACGGTCGGTGGCGTAGCCAACGGTGTGTGAGTGTGTGTGAATGTTTCTCAGTTCTGTAGAGCATGCGGCACCTTGTATGGTAGCCTCTGACGCTGTATGAATACTAACATGTGTAGTAAAAGTGCTTTAAGTGGTCGCAAAGATTGGAAAAGGGCTATATAAATGCCATTTTCCATTTACCTGATATCAGACAGATATCTACTCTACTCTCTAATCATTAGAGGCCAAAGATCCTCATTGAATCTTTCATACTTTTAATTGCGTAGCCAATTTACCGGTTTTGCAAGGGTTTTAAGAGTTGAGCTGAGCGAAGTAAAAAATAAGCTACAATGTCGGGCGATGTTGAGAAGACATGCTGTCTGCGGCGCAAAGCTTGACAACGACGATAATCCCGCCTGTGGCACTGACTGGCTAATCATTTGCCCCCCCCCCCCCCCCCACACACCCCCACACACCCCCCAGGCGCTCATTGCCTCTATTGCTTTTTACCCGAGGAACCTCTATTTGATGTCACGATACAAGACGCATCACTCAACTCTGTGGATTTGGCGGATTCAAAGGTCTGGATCGAGGCAAATCATTACCACTAGATTTGGAACATCTTACTTACAGCAAATGTGAATGTCATGGTTGCGCTACATGAAAAGTCAGACCATGATAAAGCTTTTGTTTGCTTTAAAGTTTAATGAAGGATTAAAATTTTGGATACTGCTGTTTTCGTTTCATTCAAGCAGAGTGCCATTAAAGAGCTGTGCAGGGTAAAGGTGAAGGAGTCTCCGCACATCAACCAATTTAAAGGTCAACTCGGTGTTTCAACACACAGGATTTGAAAAGACAAGACCTGGAGCACTCAGTTGTAGTAAGAGCTTTTAATAAGGCTAAGCAAATTATGTTTTGACATACAGCACATCAAGTAACGAGAGGCGGCGGTGGTGAAATCATTTAAAATGCCTGCGCCCAGCTAATAGCTGTATGCCAATGCCATATTGTCACAGCATATATCAACGTATACCATAAAAGTATTATACAGTCAAACTCTTTACAATACATCATCGAAATATCATAAATCAGAACATCAATAGAAAACAAGATAAATGCATGTCCTCATTTTATACATATAGTTCAATTGTGTTTAGTGATTCAGTAGCTTTCTCTGCACAACAGTTTCTTTACAATATCTCCTCCCCTAGGACATTCAATTCAAATGTATTTATACCAAATCCATGCATACACATACGATACACACAGACAATCATACCGTACACATACGGTGTTCATTTAAGAAAATGCTCAAGTGGAAAGGAAAGTCTTTCTTTTGGATTTAAAGGAACTCAGTGCTGTAGCAAGTCTAAGATCAGCAGGCAAACTGTTCCATTCTTCATGTGCTTAAATACTAAAAGCCATCTCACTAGACTTAGAAAGTGCTCTGGGCACATGGAGGAGATTGATACCTTGTGACCGAAGAGATCTGCTCCTGTTGTTGTTAACCACAGAGATGACAATGTAGAACCCAATGCATGATGTGCATTCACATAATGACACGCAATCACAATTGTGTCAATTGTGCTGCTATCTTGCTACTTTTGATCCTTGTCACTGTGATGCCAATGTTGCGACGACAGATACCCAAACCTGATCCAAGTGCTTGTGCAGCTATTTGACTGGCATTGCAACCGCTGTTGGAAGAAATCACAAATGCCCACGTACTTATTAAAAGCTTATAGCTTCACTGAGGTCCATAAGCTAGTTATTCACGGTATTACATCCTGAAACGACCCAAATGTTTCTTCTGTTTGATTGTAATTGGTGCAATAAATTCATAACACAACCTTGTTTACTCCAATTACATTTATTTTGTCGGATGATTTTCTCTAATTATCAACAGCTCTCGAACAACATGAGTTAAATGACTGAGTCAACGTGGTATTTGGGATTTGAGTGGCGAGTGGAAATGTGGGTTGGTGAACAGAGAGCGTGTACCACATGAAGTCCATCTGCAGAAGTAATCCTGTTATCACCAATATACAGCAATAATAAACAGAGCATGATTCTGCTCTGTTGTATTGAAACTCCTACCTGGCACTTCCCAATTATCTTTTAATTGAACCTACAGTCAAATGTAAGAGCAGCCCGTCGTGTTTTACTTCCTTTTAAATAACAGTGGCCAACACACCACTTAAAAGCCAAATGTATGCACACAATTTACCAACATTGTGTCATTAATGAGGACAATTTATATGATATTGTCATGTTTCTTTTGCGTGTGCATGTGTGTGTTTGTTTGTGTATGTGTGCATGAAGTGAGCTGTTGTTTTGATTGCATTGAAAAGGCAGAAAACTGCATTATTTCCCCCACTCAGGTGACATATTTCTGGGTGCTAGTCCAACAACATTTGTTCCTCCGTCAGTGACAAATGTATAACGCTGTGATTTTGCTGCAACTGGGGATATGTTTACCTGTAGCATCTGGCAAAGACACTTGAGAACCACATGTGCGTTGATGAGGTGAGACCTCACCAAAAAAAACAGACGTCAAAAACACGTCAAACAAAAGCGTGACGCACGAATGTCAAGCGCATGCACCAAAAGAGCTACAAGAAGCACACTAAATTCAAATCAAACCACTGCTGCTACTGTTTAGGGACTATGTGACAGGAAGTGGTCTGCAGGGAAAGGCAAATGCATTTCTGATAATCTTATGGGAGAAGAAGAAGAAGACAGCTACGTGTATTTCTCTCGTGTGTATGTGCTGCATGAGTTTGTGTGTGCATGTACGACACAGAGAGCACGAGAGAGGGAAAGAACAAGGCAGACAGAGACACGTACCGAACCACACGTCTTTTTGTTTTTATTAATTAATGTGATTTAAATAAACTAATGTGAAATCTTAAGTGTTGTTTTACTATTTTGTTTCAGTTTGTGTCCACAGCCACATTTGATTTGCACTTTTGCCCCAAGAAACAGCACTTTTGGAGGCTTCATGGAAACCTTTCCCAGAGGTCCGAACAGATTGTCCAAAAATGAGTGATGGAAATAGGGCAACTATTTCCATCACTCATTTTTGGACAATCTGTCCAGTGAAAACTAAAACGGGGCATTTTTGATCCACTTTTTACACTTAAAACTTACTAGTCACTTATTAGCTGTAGGACTAAATAAATTAAGTAATTTGGCTAATCAATTTCAAAAGCAGCCAGTTCCCCCCATCTTGAGTTGCTTATTGTGTATCCACCTCTCAAGAAAAATGTCTCTGTTTTTGCAGCGCGGCTGAAGGATAATGATGTGGCTCCGCCTGTCCGTGAAACAATTACGTCTCTGAAAGTATTGGCCTGATCAGACTTACTGTGAATTATCACAGTACCTACATTGTTAATGAGTTTTGTGACCCCCAAATATTTTTCTTGATAAACAATTGACAAGGTGCAGTATCTGAAGAGTCTATTAAATTGTGAAAATATTAGGTTTTTAAAACAGAAATGTAGAAATGATGGCCTGAAGAAGATAATCTTTTTTTATATGTGATGTTATTACTACCACTAGTAAGGCTCTACAAATAAAACAGTAATAATTAAGTACTTTGTTTTTCCCCCTCCAACCATTTCAAAAGATTTCAGCCTTTTTCTCCACGAGCTGGTTTAAGTGTAGCCTCTCCTGCCTTGATGTGTCTTTCACTGCACAACCTCACTTATTATCTCTGCGTTAGCCTTTCAACTACAACAATTTGTTGCTACATTCTCCTTACAGTCTGAGAGCTTTATCTCACAGGGTGGACGAGTTAAACTGATGTAGTGGGCGGTCAAGCTGACCCATTAATGTTTTCTTGGTAATGTGATATCATCTCTTCAACATTTGTCCTGCAGTTATATTGTAAAGAGCAGTGCGTGGAAAAGGTCATAGGAACACAATAAAAGGGAGGAAAGGTAATAATATAAGTGTATTGTTTTTTTTTTTTTTTTTTTTGTTTTTTTATCAAACAGCCTGATATGATATGTTTTGTAACATAACACACTATGGAAGAATCTGAATTCCAAGACACCAGACAGGATGGATCTTTAAATTCATGTTCATCCAAACTACTCACTTACCTAAACAAAGGAGAAGTTTTGAGAGCAAAAACCCTGTCATCCAGTTAAGTATCATCTTATTGTTCTTAGCTGAAAAGAACAGGACTCAGTCTGTTGCGTCCCTTTCCCTTCAAGACCGAATGCGCTGTGTGCTTTGAGATGCCCTTCAGAGCATCATTGTTGAATAAAGCTGTCATTTGCATATTTGCAGGCCACCTGTTCACTGAACAAGTCTCTCCATTCTCTTCTGACCTCTGCCGGCGATGCCTTTTGGCCTTCTGGACCGCTCCTGTGCAGATATGTTTCGTTTATTCTGATTAAACCCCAGACACTGCAGAATGATCATTTCTGAAATGGGTCTGTCTGCCACCACTGATCCGAAACTCACTAACCTAATGAGTGTTTACTGAGGATGACAAACCTTTTTTTTTTTTTTTTTTTTTAAGGGTGCAGAAGCAGTGAATGCAGGTGTAGGATCGATAGTGACAGGTAGAAAGAAGAAAATAGGCAGAGATGTAGACAGATTAATGGCCCACCAAACACTGTCAGCATGAGGAACCTAAACACCTGTGACTGACTGTGTCTGACACAATTTGACAGCCCAACAGGGGGAATCATGACAGTCACAACACAAATGAATGATCATCTTTTCCACAGAGATGGGAGACTAATTCATATGTGTGCACTCACACACATAAGCACTATAAAAAGCCCTAACATGGCAGAGTAATAATTGGTAATGATGCTTCAGTAACGTGACTATAATAATACTAATGCTGCCTCACCTCCCATAAACACACACACAATGGAGAAGACATTAAAAATGACATGACACACTCGATAACAGAGCTGGCAGCAATTGCTCTATAGCTACGTTGCTGAATAGCAGTTATTGCAAGATCCATGCAGTGTTTGTGTTTGTGTGAAGTGACTTCCGGCATGTCTAGCTTAACGCGTGTGTGTGTGTGTGTGTGTGTCTGCGTGTGTGTGTGTGTGTGTGTGTGTGTGTGTGTGTGTGTGTGTGTGTGTGTGTGTGTGTGTGTGTGTGGAGGACGTTTCTGCACAATCAATGCCTCCCAGTTCCAGAAACCAAGGGTGGAAAAGTTGCCGACAGAAAGAAAATAAGATGTATAAAAGTTATTATGCTTCAATTGGCCGTCCCTCCTCCTCCATTCCTCCACTCCTCCCTCCTTTTATGTTTAGCTTTTAGCCGTTATATTATTCTCGCCATCTCCTCCCCCTCCATCTTCCCACTTCAGAAAATAAATGAGGGAAAACAAGCACATTCAGTGGTTATTGTCTTTCTCACTCTCCAGTTTGCTCAATTCAATGGGCTAGTGGCAATACACGCACAAGCAGAGGGACCCTGTCACACTTCAGCACATACATTTTCACATATACACAACCTTACACATGATCTGCAACTTGGATGGCGCTATAAACACATTGATAAAACCATTTCTATAATAAGCTGTGTTTGTCAAAATGTCATCCCTCGACCCCGCAGCCATTATCACTGCTTCAACATTTATAGTGGCTCTTTAAATAAACGGCCCATGCCTTCATGGCCTACAGTGATACCCATCTCTACGCCCACACAAACACACACACACACTCTCTCACTCTCTCTATTCCCACTACATCTCTGACGTTACGCTGCAGACTTGATTGGAATATCCTCTTAGCTATGACTGAGGATTTTGTGTTTTCTCTTTTTGTTTTGGTTCTCTTTTTCAACAGGTAGCCATATTTGACTGTCAACAATTTCTCAGAAAAAGTTTCATGAAAAACCTGAAAAAAAAAAAAAACAGAGCGTGAGGAAATGGTTGGATTTATGTTAAAGGCTGCTGAAGCACTTTACGTGTAACAATGAGCTATTTTTTTCTTTTTATTTATTTCTTTGAAAATGATTTAACAAAAGAGTCAACTAATATTACGGAAATGGAAGCAAAAAAGGCACCGGCGTCTCGAAAGGGCAAAATAATAAACAAAAAACCGGCTACCAAATCAAACAAAAACAGAATAGCTCCCTACCTAAGCACAAACAGTGGAAAAAGAATTCAAATAAATGACGGACAGTTATCAACACTACAAATACAAAGGATGAGTCTTTATCAAAAAAAAACAGAGTTTCACCAGTTAAACTCGACAGCAGCACCAGCAACAGACAGCTTTGCAGACAAGAAAAGTAGGAACACTGGCTCCTGGAGGTGATATACTGCTCCACTGATGCTTGCATGAGGTTCAGGTGTGAGTGATCCAGGCGCTGAGACAGGGGTGTTGCAGACCTGAAACACAGATAGAGACGGCTCTCTTCCAAATAAATGCAAGAGGAAAATTAGTGGACGTAAAAATAATTTAAAAAAAATCATCTTTCAGTTTAACATGAAAAATAATCTCCTCCACTCAATGCACTAAAACCCAACCAGTCATCTGATGCTTCTTGTATCTTACTACTTTATACTTGGAGCCATAGCAGTTTAAGCTTATTACACTGTATTTCAATTATGTTTTTTTATAGAAGATACTGACGGGGTAAGTTAATGAGGCCTTTCTCACTCTGTATTCTTGTCTGTAAATTCTTGTGAAACATCATCAGTCACAGCCAAAGTACCAATTCAAAGTCCAAATCAAGTACAGTCCAAATGAAAAACAGGAAGTGTCCTTTCTCTGACGTTTTGTCAAGTATACTTATGGAGCTCACTTGTGTTGACTTGGGGTAGCCAAGAATCCCGCGTCAACCGCAGAGATTTTGAGGCTCAAAGCTGTTACAATTTTTGTTTAATGACTGCTACTATGTCACTTTATTAAGTTTAGACTATTGCAACTCCCTCCTAGCTGGTCTACCTTCATGTGCCATCCGACTTCTACAGCGCATCCAGAATGCAGCAGCCCGCCTCGGCTCACTACTCCCTCACTGCGAGTGGGACCCAGATACCCTTCAACAAAAACTCGCCTGTTTGCAATCCTGGCTCCTAAATGGTGGAACGAGCTCCCCATTGATATCAGGTCAGCAGAAAGTCTTCACATTTTCCGTCGCAGACTGAAAACCCATCTGTTTTGACAGCACCTTGGCAAATAATTGGCCAAAAAGCGTTTTAGATGTTCGAATTTCTGTATGCAGCACTGGCTTATTAGAAGTTAATGGTTTGGCCTATTTCAAGCTAATGTACTTGCAAGATTCTTGCTGTTCTGAGTTTGTTTGTCCTCATGGTTGTTTGGACTTATTGTAAATCGCTTTGGACAAAAGCGTCAGCTAGATGAAATGTAATGTTATCTAATTAATTTGATCAAACTTAAAAGGTGCAGTAAGTGAAGACACAAAGATGGGTATATTGTTTATCTCATCCCTTAGGTGATAAATAGTATTTGAGCTTGGTCACCTTCTCTCTGTGAGGTGAAGTAATCCCTTAATGGCAGAGTAGCTTCAGATGGGTGTCATGTGTAACTTCCACTGTTGTTTGCTTAGGGCAGAGTATGTGGATGGTGTCATAATAACAGTGTGTGTAAAAACTCCTAATCTAAATCCCATATTAACAGTGTTATCCAGGGTTCACCAGAGAGAATACCTACTTAACCTGATTATACCAGAAAATCCCATTACTCATTCAAATGCCAGGCAGTGTAGCATGCATAGGCTTTAAAAGAGCATTTCAAAGAAACTCACCACAGCTTTAAAGATTCTATTTGAGGCCACGGATGCACTCAAAATGAAATTAACAAGTTTAGCAAAACTTAATGAGACACTGTGTCAATAATTTCAAACAGTTTCTGGAAAATAGGGTTCGCTATGCAAGTAAAATAAAATATACTTTAAATATAGCATCAAAACATTACCTGACCAAATGCAACCTGACATTTCCTCGTCAGAGAATCTCTTGTGAGATATGAAAAAAGCCCATGTCTACGTTGACTATGGGTTTTGTTAGGACAGCCGATTTGTAGGCTATGTTTAGCAATGCAACAAGAACTTTTCAGCCATTTTTGTCCAGGAATATGGCTGGCAACAGGTGTTAAATCACCAGCAGGGGCTATTTTCTTCCCCTCGTCTTCCCTCTCGAGGCTCCTTCACCCTTTACTTTCTCGCTTCCCTCTCATCTGACATTCACCTCCTTG
>CALSCE010010678.1:753988-803417 GCA_943593645.1 Bovichtus variegatus | reverse complement strand
CACCCTTTACTTTCTCGCTTCCCTCTCATCTGACATTCACCTCCTTGCTCGATCCTCCATTACCATTCTGTTCACTGAACTGATATTTGAACTAATGAGAAAGATATCAAGTCAGAAGATGAGGCAGTATTCACTCTGTAATGAGTCTGCATGTATATATGTCTGAGTGGGTTTATACATGTTTATGAGCGTATGCGTGTATCTTTATGCATTTGTGTTTTTAGATAATCTATAGATTAGTTTCAGCAGGATGTTCTTGATCTGTGTATATAACTCCTTGTGTGTTTGTGTGTGGGTGGAGGAACATTAATGTAGAGTACAATTGAGATTGCATCCTGGTGGTTTCTTGTTGTTTCTCTTGTTTTCATGTGTCATTATCGTTTGATTGTTTCTTGTCAGTTTATAGCATTCATAGCTATAAAAAAAACACAGAAAGATTTCAAATCACATTTATAATATTAAATATTACATATTTGTCTCAGTGGGCTTTACAGACTGTACAGCATACGACCCCGCACAAGGAAAAACTCCCCAAAAGAAACCCCACAATTAAAGGGGGGAAAAACCTCAGGGAGAGCAACCCTGGAGAGGGAGAGGAGGCATTTGAGTGACAGCTACCATGGTGAGATTTTTGTTAGAGCACAATAAAAAGGTGGGCTGCAACAGCTTTAAACACACACACACACACACACACACACACACACACACACACAGCTGGGTTCCAAGCACAAAGACTACTGCAGAGAACATTTTTTCAAGGAACAATTAACCACATGCTTACTGCCATTTGTACTCTTAGGGCCCTTTTACATTTACCTCGTATAGTGCAGACGAAAAGAGTGACTTTCGGACCAATTACAGGGAGTTATGGCAGGCTATCATCATGTTAAAAGAGCTGTATAGCTCGTTTGGGGAACCGCTCATTGTGCAGCGAGTGTGTGGTAGAGCGAGCGAGCGAGAGAGAGCGAGAGAAAGAGGATGGCTGCGCTCAGAGTCGACAAGTGTTGACAGAGGAGCAACACGGGGCAGAGGCGAAAAAAAAGTAAAATGGTCAAGTGGTAGTAAATGTACACTGTAGATTTCAGCTTGTCTCTGAATAAACACTGCATCCCTTTAAAACCCAAGTAAAGTTCAACAAAAACTAACCGGATCAAATGTATACAATGTAAGAAAAAACATGAACCTTGGTGCAGACTTTCAGATGTGAAAACAGCCCGAGCTGCTGTTGGAACTATCTGTATTCTAAACTTTTCGACCTAAATACTTCAGACCTGTTCCATAGTGATACAGAGAAACACATTTGGATTTGGTTTATTGTCACCGTTCTCAATGAAACCAAACTCAAAATAACTGTTGTCATATTTTCTCAATTTAGCAGCTTGGGCTTACCGCCCCTTATATCTGTCCTCTATATACTGCTTCATGCTAGCCAGCTAGCTAGCTGCCTAATCAGCTGATCTAAGCAGCAGGAACGGTTTGTTGAGTGAAGCGATTGATTCATTACAGATTGATGTGATGTTTCACAGTCATATCAGAATTTCTTTTGGCTCATTACTAATGTTAGTGGGAGTTATGGAAACAATATGCTTGTTTTATGGGCACAAATGGTCCCCATCTGTAGATATGAACTTTGATACAGCACACTTTTATGATTTATAGAAAGTTTTTTTGTTTTTTAATCACTGATAAAGATAATATTGCTGGTCCCCTAAAGGTAAACTATTAAATTATAGGGTCAAGACTTTTGGCTATGGGTTGGGTTAAGTTAAAGTTAGGGTAGGGATAATAGAAAGGCAGGTATTGTAGTTGTTAAGGTTACAGTTTGGTCCCCAGAGATTGAATGTCACGACAATGTCCTCCTAAGTAACATAACAAATGTGTGTGTACAAAGGCTAACATCATTGTCACACAGAAACACGCACCAATTTCTTTCAAAAATAGCTACTTTCTCTACTTTGTGTGTGTTCATTTGAACCGTATGTGGTGATTCTTCTGTCTTTGTCTCAGTTCTTTCATCCAGTCACTTTTGGGTTTGTTTGTTGTTTGTGTGTATGTCCATGTGTGTTACATTCTGCCTCTGTGTCTTCAGTCTTAATAGCCTGTTTGTGTGTTCTCGTGAATGTGCGTGTGAGAGAGAAAGAGTGTTTGTGTGTGTGTGTGTGTGTGTGTGTGTGTGTGTGTGTGTGTGTGTGTCAAGCAGCAGAAACAGGTCATGTAGACAGTTTCATACTCATCAGCATAAAAAACAAATGACAAAGGTGATATGCAAATAAAAAATATGCAGATGAGGCCCCATGTTTTACCCAGGACTTCCTGTTACTGCAGTAAGCGATGAGACAACATTTTTATTTTTTTTTTTAAGTTACAGGGTGTGGGGGCGTGAGGCTTCAACCTGATTTGACTTCTTTGGCATAGTAACTATTTTTGCTCAGCATCTCACTGTAGGTGCGAGGCAACTGTCCCTGCACTGTCTATGCAACTGCAGCTGTCATGGTTACCAGGGCCTCGGGGGGTTGTTAAGGAAGCGTCTCCAGGGAAACCGGAGGAGGAAGCTGGGAGAGAGGGAGTGCGGGATCTCTGAGAGTTCAGAAATGTCTTCTAAAAGTGGAGTAGACGAGGAGGTTAGCAGGGGAAGACACTAGCGACGTAGAAGGGAATGGGGTTCTCTTTAAATAGCTGCAGAAGAGCGATAAAACATATAGAAATACTGAAAATGTGTTTAAAATGTTATATCCGTCATGTGAAAAATGTGAAATCTGCACTCCAAGCAGAGGTCTTTGTTCCTGCTTTATGGCAAGAAACAGCAATACGTGCAATAAAAAATCAATTCATCATGTTATACTAAATCCCAACATTACTGTACCAGTATGGCTGCTCTTCTTAGCAATGGTCATGCTAGTTTGTGATAACTCTGGAATTGATTAAAATACCATACAGGTGTCCCATTAAATATACATTACATATTCTTACTGTTGATCACTTTATAAAACTGATCTTGCAAAGACTTTAAACTCGCTAGAAAAGTGTTAACTCAACTAATCCTGACACTTTATACATTTTGTCGAGGTCAACATCACATGGTTATTAAAACCATGTCTAATAGGTAGCTTTAAAACCTCCAGGCTCAGTCTTGTAGTTAGAAAAAGTCGCGATGGAAGATGGTCTATTGATAGAAGAATGTTATGTTATGTTATGTTATGTATATCTCGGCCAATACGTTCCTCCTCTTTCGCTCTCCGCACAAACCTACATGCAACCAAAGCAAAGCAAAGCAGCACAAACATGATTGGTCACTAATATTAGGACTAGAATGCTTCCGATTCCAAATTATTGTCCCGTTGCCCACAAATTCTGCATCCAAATGCAGATATGGAGACACAGTGACCTGAGGTCCACTCTCTCTCTTCCTCATCTTCATATTCTTCATTCTTTATATTTAGGTTCACATGTAGCTTATTTCCCTCTTCATACTTAGTTTGGTTTGGTAATTCTTATTTTTTTATGTTGTTATTTTGCCAAACACTGCACCATACCTCATCTTGTTGAATAGTGCACCTTACCACATCTCAGCTCATATTATATGAAATGTTTCTACATATACATAAAACATTTTGCACTATTTGTACATTTTTGTAAATGTTTTAATCGTATACTGTCTCCTACTGTGTATTGCAACTGTTGCACAACAATTTCCCTCGGGATAAATACTTATCTTATCTTAACTTAGATATCTATTTATGAAGATTATATGACTTATATACAATGTGTATATGAAGGAAAGACGGAAACATATTCATTTTTATTTTCCATTTCAAGAAACTTATCTTAAACTAATTGATTATTATGTGAAAAGAGAGATATAAGAAACACATTTCTAAACAGGTCATTAAGATTGTTTTGATGTTTAATGTAGATCTGTCACTTTTTCATGCACATAACAGAGTGTGTGTGGGGGGGTCTAAATGCTGTGTTTTATGATATATTTGTCAAATTAAAGAATGTAAATACGTACTGTAAATGTATAAGTAAATTAATAAGTATACAGTCATCACCCTTCAAAATCTGTTGAACTGCAGTTATTGCATCCGGTTAGTTTTGGCTGGGGGCGAGTGAACAAGAGAGACTGAGATCTATGTGCGTGTGTGTGTGTCTGGATATGTTTAAGTGTCACTATACTTCTTCTACCTTATTAGTGAATATGGCAAGTGTAGGAGGAGGAGGTGGTGGCTGGTGACAAGCGATACAGTGTGTTGATATAATTAAAAACTCATTTTGAGGGTTATTGCTTTTTCACCTGATTTCATCTAAATTTGGCAGGTTGTTGCTGAGAAAGACACGGGAAAATATATATACACACACAGAGAGAGAGAGAGAGAGAGAGAGAGAGAGAGAGAGCGAGAGAGAGAGAGAGAGAGAGAGATGACAACAGAGACTTAGAGTCTCCATGTAATAATTAAAACCTCCTTTGAAGGCTACCCTTTGAAGGGCTCTTTTCTCAAAACCCAGACACTGCGCAGCTAAAAAAGCACTTCTCTGATGATGATCTCAGACCCCTCCGGTCGTCGTATGGAACGTGTGTTTTGACAGTTTGTTTGTGAGAGAAAATTAGCTTGTTGCTGCCTCGCAGGACGGCCACTGACTTATCTAATTCCTCCCTTTGAAGTCATGGGGAGAAGCGTTTGCTAGTGTTCCGGTGGGGGAGGTGGCTTCTCCGCTGTCAGCCCTCTGGGAGACGAAGGATGGCGTCTGTTTGGCTTCTTCCCAGGCACGTTAATCAATTTATTAATTAGCCACAATTATACCGTTAATTAGGAGCTGATGGTGATTTGATGAGCTGTGATTGTTGTCTTCTTCTGCGTGTTTAGGGGGAGGGAAAGGGGAAGTGGAAAGAAAGCGTGAGAGACAGTGATAGTATAGCGGGAACGGGAAAGTGAGTGAGTTAAGAAGAGGAGTAAAGAGTGACAATTACTGTGTATTACATGTTGCTGCACGACAAGTACACTTCACAGGAAATGAATCGGGTCTTTCAAGAGCCAACAGTTTGAAAGCTAACTTTCCTGCACCAGCTGTGTATCACTGTGTGTGTGTGTGTGTGTGTGTGTGTGTGTGTGAGAGAGAGACTATTTCTGAGCAATACTTGAGGTATCGCAACAAACGGCGGCCTGACAGGTCGTAAAGGCCGTCACTGTAACAGCATGAAATTACAGTCTGCCTGGTACAGTGTGTGTGTGTGTAGGTGTCTGTATGTGTGTCTATGGGTATGGGTGTGTGTTACAAAGTGAATTAAAAGCTTTAACACCGGAGGGTAAAATCTTGACTAACCCTCTGCAAGTCTGAGACTGCAAAGAAAAGTTGGCTGTGTTAAAAAAAAAAAAGAAAAAAAAAAAAAAGAAAGAAAACAACATGTGGAGGAATCTTGTTTAAACACTACGTAATTAAAAGCTGTAAAAGTTATATTTAGCAAACATGAGACGAAAATGCAAATGGTGTTTTGGTCGAGCTGCTTGTGTAACTACCTTGTTTATCCTCTAACTTTCTCTCTGCATCTCTCACATACACTTCACTTACACTTACGTACATACGCTGTTACTATGATATAATAAGTGCGCTTCATATAGCTATGAGGGTTACTTGCTGCCATGGAGACGGTGTTGTGGTGTTATAGAGTGGATGCCCTCTGTTGACCACAGCTCTTCAAATCACGGCGAAAGGGAAACTTTCAGACTTGCCGAGGAAGCACACTGCTGTCTCTTCACAGGATCAGGAAGTGAAGAAGTGAAGAGTAAAGCTGGTTTAAGACAAAAGTAATGCAGCGAGAGTATCATGCACATTCCGTATGTTGTGTACATTCGTGTATCTTCAAACCGTATGTGTCCCATACACAGTAGGATTAGGACATGCGTACTAATAGTCCAAACTGTCAGTTTCAAAAATGAAACGTCCTGTTAGTTAATGCCACAGAAAAATTGCGTAGGCTACTACGGGTAATTGAATTATTTCCAACAGACTTTAGCCTGTCAGCCTTTTTTTTTCCATTAAAATGGCACAAGAATGTCATTTACTATTTAACTGCACATCAGACAACTCAATACTCACCCTTCTCCAGCAGACCCGCTGAAATTCTAGCTCATTTAAAGTCAAACGTGGGAAGAAATAACAAAGAAAAATAGCTCTGTCGATAGACCCACAGTTAACATTACTCTAGTTGTTTTGCTACCTGGGGATAGCTACTGTAGCTATTTTGTTGATTTGTGAGCTATTTATTTGAGTTGTCTCCAAGCCAAATGCAGTGATGCGTGTACAGTACGTCAAGAGCTTTAATTCTGAAAGGGAAATACGACCCGGCGACAGGCTGCGTTGCATTGTAAAGCAAGGTTTATAGGGAGCCAATCTAAACGCTGATGGTGTCATTATACTACAGCCATTACATTTTGCAATCAACATGTACTTCATAATGATAAGTTAAAGCGGAAAATGTTTTTTTGTTTTTTTATTGCCACTTTAATGAGATTATGCTTTGAAACATAAACTTAGCCCCTGGCTACATCGGTAGTGATGACACTTTTTTAAATAATTAATTTATTCTACTCCAAAAAAAATAAAATAAATAAATAAAAAAAATAACTCATCTTTCACGAGCTGACCTGAAAAAATATAAAGGGCACCAGCTGCATGCAGCAGGGCCCCAGCACATGTACAGCAGCCTATATGGCTCTGAATCCTGTTTAAACTGCAAGGGCACCTTAGAGGACACTTCATTACATTTTCTCTACTATAAGCGCTTTTAAGGTAAAATAGTTAATAACAGCAAAAGTTGCTCCGTCAGTAAACAAATTATTATAAATGTATGTTCCAGGCACATTAATGAGATTATGCTTTGACACTTGAACTGGTGTTTGGCAGACACTGGTAAAAATTCCTTTTTCAGGAACAAAGACAAACAGCACTGTTCTTATCTTGCCATATTGCACATTTGATCATGAAAATAAACACACGTCCGTGTTGCCTGATGAAAGTGGAATATGAGTTAAAAGAACTTTTGAGAACTAGAAAGTTTTAATAAGTTTCAATGCAACGTACAGATGTTTCACGAAAAAAAGATAATGAAGGTTTCACCAAAAAGATAGCATCACTTCTCCTCCTCCCTCGATTTCACACCCACACCTACATGTGCAATTCAAGATTATTTCTAAAGATTTTTTTCCTTACTGTTTGTGATTAGGTATTTTTTTTGTCAAAAAAAGAGATCTGAACTGAAATCTCTCCTCGAAATGAGTTTCCCTGCAAATAGAAGTGGTAATATCATATGTTGTAGATGGTACTTCTGAATCTTGCACATTCAGTTTTATCAGCAAATTTATCATTTTATTTATGCCTTTTCTTCGACCCCATAACAGACTCTGCATGCTTTTCCTTCTCCATCCCTCCCTCCCTCCCTCTCTCTCCCTCTCTCTCCCTCTCTCTCCCTCTCTCTCTCTCTCAGGTAATGATGCCCTGATTGCTGTAAATCTTAGTGATTATGTTTCAGGGCACAACCCGGCTTATCCAAAGACATAATCTGGTAGGAATGGGGATGGTGGCATCGGCGGTGGGCGTCGGGTTGGATTCAAGGAAAAGGCAATGAGTTTCCTGAAGTACCTTTTCTCATCAGTGGCGTGATTATTAAAAGAAGTTGTGGAGGGTGTTCGCAGGCCCTAGAAGATGTTTCAGAGATTAAGTCAAATGAAAATAAATGAGGTTTCTAACACATCGGGGATTGATGTCGTACATGATGCATGTCGATGCTTCCACGAGTTAATGCAATGCCTCACATGCTTTGAAACAAAAACAGTTCATTTGTGCAAGGCCCATGAATTCATACCGTAACCAAACAATGACTTTCTGAATTAAATGTAACTTTGATTGACAGTGTTCGTCACCACTACAAGTATTACAAAAAGAAACATTTACACAAGGATCATCGACTGAGAAGAAGTGATGAAACTTAAAAAAAAAAAAAAAATACATTTAATTAAATCGTACTTGTGAGGATTTTCTCCCCTGACTGTGACAACGGATGAAAAAGCAACACAAAAAGGAACTCATCTTTCATGTGTGTAGGTTAAGCTGACTCAACATCCATACAGTGGCAAAAAATAATATAAAGGGCACTAGCTGAATAAGTTGGGGCCCCAGCGCGCAGAAAGTTTTCTTGCATGTAGGGCAGCCTATATGGCTCTGAATCCTGTTTTCTAAACCGGAAGGACCCCTTATAGCAGGGGTCCCCAACCACCGGGCCGCGGACCAGTACCGGGCCGTGGATCATTTGCTACCGGGCTGCACAGAAAGAATAAAACGTTTTTTTATATATATTGTAAACATTTTTATGTATTATGTTATTTATATTACAATGTAATAATAATATAAATAAAGTGCATAATATAAAATGGAATAATCACATTTACTTTATATATGTAATAATTAAATTATGTGTTTTGCAGTGTGTTTTGTTATGCCTGCCCCCCCCCCGGTCCGTAGAAGAATTGTCTTGTATGAAACCGGTCCGTGGTGAGAAAAGGTTGGGGACCGCTGCCTTATAGGACACTGAAGCAGGTTATCTCCACTTGAAGGGCACCCAAGACTGTCCTGCACCACGCTTTCTCCATTTTAAGGGCACCCATTAGTGCACTGCATCATGTTTTCCCCACTAGAATGGCCCCTAGAGGACCATGCATTATGTTTTCTCCACTAGAGAGGCATCACATTTTCTCTGTTTTAAAAGCAGCCATAAGTGCACTGCATTACTTTTTCTTCCATTGGAAGTCATACTAGAGGGCACTTCATTACATTTCTTCCAATGGAAGGGCACCCGAGAGGGCCCTGCATCGTTTTAAGGACACCCATTAGTGCACTGCATCTTATTTTCTCCACTGGAAGGGCACCTTAGAGGGCCTTGCGTCACGCTTTCTCAACTTTAATCACGTTTTTCCTCCTCATCACTGTTGATGGCATCCACATATGCTGAATAAGAAGTGCTGAACAGAGGCAGACGAGCGTCATCAGACAAGGCGAGAAGACATAGAGAGAAGTAATCTCCACTTCAACAAGTTGGAAAGTTCATCAAGAGAGATGTGGCATAAAGAGATGTAACCATGTTGTCTTATTCTCTTCTATCCAATGCGTCCGTTTCTCTCTGAAATCACAAACAGGTTACACACCCAATAAAAAAACAAACAAACACGCGTGTACTCACAGACACATGCGCGCAACACTTTGATCCATGTACACACGTACAAGCCCAAATGTGTACGCACAAATACAGACACTGATGCAACAAAATAGCAACTGAAGCAGCACTGCGATGATAATTACTGTACTGTAGCTGTGGTGTAGATGCCTGGAGAAAGTGTTTGTGGACTGAAGATGAGAGGAGAGAGTGAGGTGGCATCATGCCCCGAACAGACAGACAGCAGATGAGTTTCTTCAAGGTTTGTTGTGGCGCAGCAGGACACCTACACAGAGGTCAGGTAAGACGGGAACATCAGACACTGGAGTCAAATCAGACCAGACGGCAGGTTGCAATGCTGTGAAAAAAACGCACTAGTAGATGTGATTTATTGAAGATTAGCTGTAGTATATCAAGTTACATGAGCTGAATGGAAATTGAAAAGTTCAATAAAACTGCAAAAGGTATTTTAGAAGTTCCTCAGAGCTTGTTTTTCTGGAGCTACACAAGGCTCGGTCCAGTGATTAGAACAACCTCATTGTACAGTATTGTGTGAATGGCAGAGGAAGTGAAGGGTTACAGGACTTCTAAAGGTCGCAGAATCCCAATGCACATACCAATATGCTGCATATGTTAGAACAAGGAAGCACCGAATAGGTGCTATGACAGTGCAAAATAACCTCAGCAGGAGCGCCTGTTCAAAGGTTAAAACGGAGGTGAAAGCCCAGGTGTGGAAAGAGATAGAGCGCGCAGTCAAATGAGCCGTAAAAGATGAAGACTTGTGAGCAACCTGCAGTCACCTCATTATTTTATTAGGGGATAGCAAGAACAGTGCGTTGGCTGTAAACAAGCCGCTCTTTAACTGGATATCACAAATGAGGAAGAGGCTCCGGGAAAAGTTGCCATCTGTGAAATATGTCCACCATGACCCCCGTGAATGTCAATCCTGATTTCACCATCCAAATGTCAATTGCAATTCTTTGATTTTTTTTTTTCTCTTCAGATGGAAGCATGGACATAAACATTAGCGGGTACAAAAGAGCAATAACGACGAGTCACACAGTACTAATGTATTTTTGAAAGGTTCCTTTTTTCTGTTGTTTTGAAAGTCTATTTATTCTTATTTAACCCAGCTGATTTAATATTGGACCAGCCCCTGTACTCATACTGTGGGGGCAGGTAATGGCCCTTGAATTGTACAACAGATTTTTAATTACATTTATGAATTTGCCGTAGTCACAGGCAGACTCTTATCCCAGCATGCATTGGAGTGAGGACACACTCTTACGTCACGGGGAAAGCTACAGGCAATCAGATTTATTCACACCTCTTGACAAATCCAGCTGATGACAGTTTATTCATTTATTTCCTGAAAAGCAATACCGCATAAATGTCACTAGTCTGCCTGTTTAATTAATAAACACTGACACTAGTTTCTCCATAGAATGTGGTGAAATACTCAACCCTAATGTTTTGTATTATACTTCATTACTTCCTAATTTTATGACAATCTCATATCAACATGATATTAAACCGATGACAGTCTGCTGCAGAACATGACACATCTTTGTGATCTCAGACACCTCATCTGTAAAACATTGTTAAATGCAGGGGATTTTTGTACCTTCTACATCTGTGATTGGATTTGACAGTAAGTTTTATGCAGCGCGACGCCTCACAAATCCCAAATAAGTAAATTTGAATTTCTGTTATTGGAGTTTTTCATAGAGGGAGTCTGAACTCTCTAGGGCTTAATTCACCCGGAAATAAAGTTACACCACCTTAATCAAATTTGTAAGCTGAGTTTGTGGCACAGGGAAGGGTTATCACTTTAACACATTCCTTGGGGGGGATAACTCAAACTAAAGTGTACTAACTGTGATTGATCTCTAATGCTGTGAATGAGGTTTCTTAGATTCCACCTTTTTTAACACTTCAATACGTAAAATATTTTCTGCATGTTAGCCATTTAGTCTATGTCTCTAGGAATATATTTTCTTAATTGCAAATTTAGCATTAGCAAACCATATGAACATATGACAGTAAATAAATAGACATTTTATAGACAGACTACAAGGTATACACGTTGTACATTAGTAGTGGCAAGCAGTCGAATTTAAACTTTTAATTAACTTTAATTAGTTTTACACGATTTGTGGCTTAGTTAAGCATGCGAAGTGTGACTCTTTGAAGCAAATCGGGGAGATTATGCTATATGTCATTATGTCTTTTGTTCTACAGCTGCCCTCTATGTAATATCCACATTGATTTCGCTCCATTTGCAAATACTTATCCCCCCCTGAAGGTGACATTTGTTCTGCTTATTTCCTCCACAGCGTAAAGGCCAACAGTTGAGTGGAAACAGATGTGATATTCTGCTCTCAGTGACGTTTCATTCAAATATATATTAAAGTACGTTAAGCTTAAAAACACAACTCAGCCCTTATACATCCTGAAAACAATGACAATGATGTGATGGGCCCATCAATAGGCCGACGATGTTCATTACTGTGGTTACACTTAAGTAAAGAAGTAATTAACAAGCATAATCACTATCTTGCTAAAAGTAGCACACACACACACACGCACAATTTTGAAACAAAAATAGACAAGAAGGTGAAGTCTGAGAGGGAATATTTTTATTACATTTGTCAAAACCGGTCTATGTGCAGCACCATTCCTCTGTCTGCCCACGCAAAGAAGGGTTACATAAATGGTTTCAATGCTCCAGCACACGCAGTGTTTTAGTGGGCAGTCCACAAGGGAAAAAATTAGAAATGTATGTATTCTCTAAATGACCTATGCTTCTCACATTCTGCAAGAAAAGTTAAAGCACTCGCAGCAAGCCTTCTGTAAACTCGCTTCATGCGCTGCTGTTTTGCATCCGTGATTTAAGATCGGTGCCAGTACGGGGATGAGTGAATGTTCAAAAAGTCAAGTAAGAGAGGTGGAGTCACAACTCAGGTTTGTTCCCTGTCTCGTATTGGTTAAGCTTGCCGATTTATTTACTATTAAAGTGTGACGACAATCTTCAGACAAACTCGTATAGATTCCTAACGAACTATCATTTTTTGGCATTCATTTTTGCAGACACATAATCTGAAGAGATTACAGGGATGGAGACAGGAACATAACATTTTTGGTACTGGTCGAAGAACTCTAAAGCAACCACCATAGAGTCTGGCACCAGAAGGTGTAAACATGAAGTGTAAGAGAGAAATCCCTACGACCTGTGAGATAAATGACTGGACTGTTCATTGTTGAGCTATTCAAATCTTCACTGTATCCATTCAAAACTAGTCGCACAGCGAAACTGAAAAAGCTAAAGCAGGAATTTACGAGTTGGGGATTAGCACCTTTGTCTTTAAAAGCTGTATGTGCTGTCATTATAAAGGGACCCCGTTGTAACACGTACATGGAAAGATCTCATTCATAGAGATTTTACACCTGGTTAATAAGCCTTCCTAATAACTTATCAAAAAAGAAAACTAGTTCTCTAACCTTTATCACGTAAACCATCTTTCTGTCCTGCTGCTTCACTACACTCTCCATGACTTCAGTTGTCTCTTACTCTCCTTTCCCCTGCAATAGTTTTTCAAAATAAAATCAAATACATGGACTAAAAACACCATACCACAGTTACATGTATTATCTAGTCACACCGAATATTCAACAGCTGAAAGGAACCATAAACAAATGGCAAAAACACAGACACATGCCAAACACCTTTATTTTCCAGTGTAAGAAGGAATAATTTATTTTCTATTTAACTTGCAGAGGTGATTATAGGAGTCGATAAAAAAAAAAGAAACACACACAAAGAAAAAAGAAACTCCACAATGCACCCAAGACTCAATATTGACGCTGCCTCCTCTTCAAGTATCTTCTCCACTCCTCTTCTCCTCACCTACCGCCTCTTCGCCATCCTCTGACCTCCTCTTCTGTCTTTATTTTTCACTTAATAAGGAAGCTGAGAGACAGAGGATTAAAGGGAGAGAAAGAGGAAAAGGAGAGAAACAAGGAAGATAATAGGAAGGACAGATTTTATTTAGCAGAGGATACCAAAACAAATATTATTATTGGCTATTATCTGGTTAGATACTGCAAGTTTAAACTGTTTCTATCAGGCAACGTTGCTCAAATGTTTGCTGAAGATCTGTCTATAGACTTCTGAGACGGCTTCCTTATTACAGTTTGTTGCTAAACAGACAAAATGTTTCTGTGTTTCATTTTAAAACCACACACAGTATGCATACTGACTTATGGGTTTTTAGGAATTACAAATGCATCAAACTGTTCTGTATTCTCATTTCAAGAGCAAGCCACAACTGTACTGCTCTACAGATGACAGTTCACATAAATATTACCAATATGTTTATTTTGTTTCGTTGAATCGAGCAGCAGGAAAAGAGGAGGCCCTCTAAAACCATTCACACCTCAAACACTGTAGGTTTCTTTAGTTCATGGGTCTGTACATTTTAATTCATTTCCCAAAGGTTTCCTGAAATGAACTCTGTAATTTGGCACATAAAATAGAAATAAAGATATTGTTTGATTGGTACACTCCCAATAAACAATTTCCAATTAATTGCTAGTGTAACCTAGAGCATATTTGAGTGTCTCGTGTTAACAGGCAAACAATTCCCGATAAATTAATGAATGATGAATAATCTACGGCTTAAATTTGATGTTTTCCTTTAATTATTACAGACTTATGGGAAATTTGGAAAATACTTGGCGATAACAGACCTAAATAAAGCATTACCAGTTTCATACCACAACTTAACTCTCCATCCAACTCACTAGACACTGGGCAACAATCATTGAACTTAAAGCTCCTCCACTCAGCTGGCACAATGCAATTTGGTCCAATTTCAAGCCGCAGGTCACAACAGGGTTAAAACCCCCATGATAGTAAAGTATGCGCCCTGGGGAAGTGCCCCCAAAATCACAAATCGCTTCCAGCTCCAGAAGTGAGTTTCTGAAGCCGAAAGGCGTTCTGGTGTCGCTGTAACATCCTGCAGCTGCTCCAGAGGCGATGAATTGGACCCAGGGTCTGAGGACTTGTGGAGTGTTTTCTGCCACACATTAAATCTTTTTTATGTAGTGGCGACCTTTAGCTCAATGTGCGACCAAATTGCTGCTGTTGCGGCTCACTAAGCTGAAGGGCTTTAGTGTCCGAACACATTCCCCATATGATGACCTACAAAAAAACATCCATGATAGATCCATGATTTTCTAATATTTGGGGTAAGGAAGTAAAGATGTGCGAATATACTTTATTTATACTGAGTGCACTGCAACAAAGTCAGACAGCAAATCTCCGTTGAAGTTTTAGCAGATTGGTCTCTAGAGAAACACCCTCGGCGCAGTGGCTTGCACATTTTGAAGGGAGTGTTTCCAATCGAACAGCTGTCTTGGGATCAAAGAAATAATGGGAATGGATGGATCCGGTTTTGGCCTGGATTTTTGCACTGTGTTTGCAATAACTTTGCAGCGATTTTATGTCAACTTCAGTGATTTTAAGATTCATTGTGTATTGTGTTTGAGTAAGATGGCTGAAACTTGTGTGAGCGTCTGTACAGTGGTACTATATGTTTGCTAGAGTTACCTGTAGGGGTATCCATGGTACTTGGACCTGAAAATGGAGAGCAGGAAGCTGAAGAAAAACACCACCAGGCCAAGGCCAACCAGGCAGATGACTGGAAAGAAACACACACACACACACACAAAGTTAACAGAGTTACAAGCTTAAAAAAAAAAAAAAGCCCCAGTACATTAAGAAATTGTGACATGATCTCTAAAACTGTCATGTAACGTAAAAGTTACTATAATACCATTGATGCTGTTGAATTTCCATATTTTTCCCAAGTTTTCGCAGGACCTGCACACACCCTGATACTTGCATACTTCTTATTCAACAATGGCCTGTGATAAAATTTGATTCCTGGCTAAAGGCAAGCATTTAAATCATTTCACGCACATTATAACCGCTGATGCAACTCTCGCTGTTTGATCTCTTTTCTAATTGAATGTGCTTGCGGGGTTTAGACATGCTACAAAGTGAAAGCATCCTCTTCTCTTCATGTTCACACACACAAACACAGACATGTGAGCACCTACACGGGCCCACATACGCACACCCATATGATGAGAACAATTCATATTTGACATTTGTTACTGCTGTGCTTGTTGTCCCTTTTCCCTCTCCAATAGCTCTGCCTAGGTAAGTGCACCTGACCTGGGAGGGAAGTACTTCAAAGCTTTAGTGCCAGCAGCAGAAAAGAGAAATTTTATATTGTGTTGTTTACACGTCTGCATGTTAATAAATCCAATGGATTTCATTTGTTTTAAAGGTGTTTTCTAGGGTAGATTTGGGTCAGTGGTGGAGTTTGTTAGGCCCCATAGGGCTGCCTAAGGGTGGGACGCAACACATCCGCTCACATGTTGGTAGAAAGGATATCTAAAACATAACCTGGTGCTCACACCAAACACTTTTAACTTGTATCTTTTATTGGACAATCCCTCAACCTATGTGCCACTGCCTCTTTCTCATCATCAACCCCGCTGTGCTGTGGACAATTGTGTTCGCAAAAATATCATCTTCTTATTTCCTCAGTGGCTATCCTAAAGTGAAATATACATAAGCATGATCTTTAATCTGCAGAGGAATTGTCAGTGTCTGTGTGTGGGTGTATGAGTGTGTGCACACACACCCTCATGTAGCAGCTAATCCTTGAGAGGCACTGTGTTAAATTAAACTGTCACCACCGACTGATATTGTTAATCAGGGATTAGGATGAGGACCTCTCCTGGAGACTAAATAGTGTGATATGTGCTTGTTCTCACGGTGTGTGTGTGTGTTCTGTGATTGGTATTGCGTGTGTGTGTGTGTGTGTGTGTGTGTGTGTGTGTATCGGACTACATTTACTGTCATTGCTCAGTGTCAGCTCTAACACGACTCTTCTCCTTTCTTTCTTTCGCTTTATACGGAAATCGCACATTTTACAATTCAACAAAAGAGTCATTGTACACACGCGCGCAGTTCAGGGGCTGTATTGTACTGTGTGTGAGAGAGACATGTGACATTTAAGTCTAATGCATTGATCACAGGCACACACACTTACTTACACAAACGCACAGGAGGCCCACTCAGCAATCAGTGTATGTGCGTGGGCGTTCTTCTACTGCTATTCTTGTGAGCACCAAGGGCATCAGAAACGAGGGTATATTTAAAAAAAAATAAATAAAAAATACTTTGTCACTCTTCACTTAGAATCCATTTTTTTTGAGAGTTGGGAGGAAAGATTGGGGCTCAATAAAGGTTACCCTGAAAACTTATTCAAGACAATGTCCTGACAGGTACTGTAATACAAAACTGTGTGTGTGTGTGTGTTTGTGTGTGTGTGTGTGTGTGTGTGTGTGTGCGACATTGACTGAGTGACTTGATTAAGAGCATTGCATATTTGAGAGTGCGTCTCCAGGGGGAGCCCTTATGGCCCCGTGTTCCCCGAGTTGCCACATCTGCGTATGTGCCTGCGACTATGTGAGCGACAGAACGTCTGTGTATCTTCATTAAGTATAGTGGGAAGTATTTCCCATAGCTCATCAGTTATGACTGAGAGGTATCTTAGTATGCTTCCGTGGATAATGACACTCCCGATACACACACGCACTAAGCATGCTAATGGAAGTGATTTATGACCTTGGCGAAATGACAAGTTGTTTAAGCTGAATGATTTCCCTCAGTGACAAAGGTGGTAATCCCTCTTTTGACTGTATGATTTGGCTCAATTCAAATCATGATATATTGGCACGGGGAAAAAAATAAATGTACCTTTCCACAGCACGAGGAAGCCAATAAACATTACATTAAGCCTACCTCATCAGGAGGACAAATATGAATAGATATTGGGACGCTAAATGGTTCTTCGCAGTTTATTCTTTTGATTAGTAACCGGCTTCAAGAGACATTAAGTGACTCAGCCTCTGGATGCAAACATTCACAATTGTACATTATTTTTATGCAACAGAAAAGCCTTTGTTGTTTGGATTGTTTGTGTTGAAACGGCGCAATTACAAGTAATCCAGGGCTTGTAGATACATTTTTAATGGACTCAAATTCTTGGTAATCTGTTTCTTTACCATTAGTTTTTAGTTTTTTTTTTAATACTTTTGGTTTTCATGGGTCTGTGAGAGGAATATATTTTCTGCAGTGTCACAACATTAGGAGCTAAGTAAAAACATACTTTAAGTCTTTGTATTTTTCGAGTCATGTCCTATAGTTGGCTCGATTTAATTTAGACTCCTATAAACTTCCTTTGTCTTGACATCTGGTACTGCTATACAGCACAATGACATTTCATAAGGGAAATATGGTCACTTTTGGGTCGCTGCCTTGCTTTAAAAGTTGTCTCATTCCTTCACAGACCCATTTCACTTTTTCCTGACTATTCAATTTTCCATTTTCCATTTCCCGACCCCCACCCTCTCCTTCTTGAAGTTTCACTCTCATTCACTTTCACCTTACTTCTATCCATCCACTGCAAATCTTGTGATTTAGTGACTCCATTTACTAGTTCAGTAACTCCCTTGCTGGGAAACAGTGTGCGCGCTGCGATTTCTGTTGCAGATCCCCACGGAATCAGGAGATAACTTCCTGCAGCTGCATTCAGCAGTATGGAAGCTATATGCCAGGGATTCAACACCCACATTCAGTG
This sequence comes from Bovichtus variegatus, assembly GCA_943593645.1. Classification (NCBI taxonomy): domain Eukaryota; kingdom Metazoa; phylum Chordata; class Actinopteri; order Perciformes; family Bovichtidae; genus Bovichtus; species Bovichtus variegatus. The sequence goes on along the minus strand of CALSCE010010678.1, from coordinate 785,492 downwards.
ATTAAACTACCGTTCAAGCCTAATCCTCTCTCTATTACTGACAGGCGACTATTCGCTATGCTGCTTTATAATGCACTTATTTAATTTGTGTGTCCATATGCGGCGTGACTGTCAACCCAATGACAGCAGTGTGTGGGATATAAAACTGTTTATTCTATGCAAGCTTGTGTCAGAATATTGTGCGTGCTTTACGTAACATTCCTAAGCATTAGTATGCTTGCGCTGTGGTGAAATTTGTATCGGAATTGTGTTTGCTTTCCGTTTATTTAAATTAGCAGGTGGAAACTAAACAAAGAAAGAGGTTAAATTAAAGTAGCTGATACAGTTCAAAAATATAAAAAAATAAATGACACATTTCCACACATGAGAAGAGAAGGAAAGGAAAGGGCGAGAGGAAGAGTGAGGCGGATAATGAGAGGATGAACACAAAAGAAGAGAGACCTGTTGGAAATGATGGAGCGGAGAGAGAATGGATAAATGAGTCATCTGTGCTGCACACGTGATATGTCAGCCTTACACAGGTGACAATCATGTGAGCCCATATGCATGCGTGTCTGCGTATGGATGCAGACACATCGTGTAAAGGGTTCTTGTTCAGTCCGATACTGAGAAACAAGTCTTGAGGTAGTTATAAAGTCATTATCATTTTAATTGGCAAGCTGTAACTTCTCAAGGAGAACTCATGGGTAAAGTAGAACAAAAAGTTGATAATCCTGCCTTTAGATTTTTCTTAGTGTGTGTGTACATACGTGTGTGTGCATGCGTTTGTCGTCCCTTAGAGGCAATTGAAAGGCTTCTGGAGTTGCTTTTTCATCACACCCACTTTAATTAAAATCCACTTGTGTGTAACTGAGTCGCTGTGTTTGAGGTAATTATCAGTACGGGCCATCTAATATCTGAGTCCCCTTCTCATAATCTAGAGATTACGCAGAAACTCTGCATGGGCAGTAAAGGAAAAGGTTGAACGTAGGAATGTCATTAGTGTGCCTAAGTGACCGCCTCCCATTTGAAATGATGAACTGTGTTACAGGCTCAACACTTCCAGACCAGACTCACCCGGAGGTGTCAGGGACAAGCTGCCCTTCAATCAAGAGATGTGTCAATCCTTTTCATTGGTTGAGTCTTGTTGGAACAGGACACATGACAAAGATTGACAGCACAAGTCAATGGTCCTACATGTAGCATTTTAAAGTTGGTCTCTGTAATTTCTACTTCCTCGTTTCCAATTGTATGTATTCAAATGTACAACATTGGGCACTAGTGATCACACTATAAAATCCCTTAGCTGTCATTTTTTTTCCTTCCCATTTTGAACCTCTTAAAATTGGAGAGCATGCATTTTAAAGAAACTCCACATGACAGCTTTGACATCAATTAATAATGCCCTCTGTGACCTCCATGCTGTATTTTACATTGTATGACACCTGCTCAGACGTTTGAAATCTGCTTGACTGCTTTAAGCATGTTACAGTAAAGCATAACCACAAAAAGACAAAGGCTAACTGCTATGGACAAATACAAACATTGTCCTTGCGAATGGAGGTATAGAACACATCTTCTGGAATATCTGGTCTTAATTTTGCAAGACTACAGCACATGTAGCAAAGCTATTCATATCTTATTCAAGCGCCTTGGCAAGAATCTTTAAACAACATTTTTGGAGTTCAGGGGCCAAAAATACTTTGCAGATGTTTGGATTAACCATCTGTCTATCACTGTCTATCAAGGGCTAACTAACATTGGCAGCAGCTTCAGTGTCATTCTTTGCCACATTAACCCTGCCCATAGCTGCCAGTAGCTTCTCACAGGACGCTAATTGGTGGTTCGGACAAGATAGATTTTCACATTGTCTTGTGATATCGTGAGAATCCAGCTGCCGTGCAAAGTAACCATTATTCTTGATTAACTTACAAAGACTCCTAATTTTTTCATACAATAACGGAAAAAAGGGTGTTCTTGGGCACACAAGGCTCCAGACATATTCTACACCCAGAGACACACTAGCCTAGAAGTTTGATTCAAAGATTCACCTTCAGTGTAATCAGCGAAGTGCAAATCTACCACTTACTGCTCCTGTGGTTGATTGTGCATTGTGTTGGACTGACTAAATCTTCGCTAGAGAGTCAAGTTTGCATAAAACATTCTCTACCTCTCAAGAGCAGGTGGAAAGCTGAAAACTATGGGCGATGGAGCCTTCTGCTGCAGTGCCTCCGGTCTTTGGGTTGCTCTGCCTGAAGAGTTTAGGAATGCACCGAGTCTCCTTAGTTTTAAAGATACACACCTTTTGAAAACATACTTTAAAAACACCCGTTATAAATCTAGGCTACCACTGCCTGTGCCTGCAACGTCATGTGCTTTAATGCCTTATGCTTTTGTATCTCGTCTTCTGTCGCTTTGGGATCTAGAAAAGCGCTTTACATAATGAAAAAGTTATTATCATTAATAATAAATACATATACAAAGCTATAAGTAGGTAAGAGAACATGTGTTTAAGGAGTGACATATAAAAAAAAGTAGATTAACAAAAGAAATAGAAAGAAAAGAGCAGAAATAGTGAATTAGCAAAATAATTTTTTTTTACGAAAAACAAAAATGGGGAGGAGGCATGAACCGACATGCACATGTTGATAGAGAGCTGCTGCTGCACAAGTGGGATTTTGAACATTTGATGAGACAGTAGTTAACTAATGTTTGAAATATAATGTTCCCAACCACATCCATTTTAACATTAAAACACTTATTCTTACAGTTTAGTAATTAAAAGTCACACAATTAATTTTTCATGGTTCGGCTGGAGTGCAGCCTTGGTAAATGCTTACGAATATCTTTCTTGAATGAAAGCCTATTTAGATGTCAGGCATAAGTACTTGATTTTTGATTTCAGGAGCTTGCGTGTAGTTACTGTAATTTAAAGGTCTCCTTCACTTGCAAATTGTGAGTAGTTGGTAGTTGCATTATTATTTATAGTAAATCAGGTGTTCATTTCAAGTAGATTGTGATTGCAAATTGATTTTGATTTGCACTTTCCGCTATTGCCGCTATTGGATGGATCAAAGACAGACCCAGCTGGATTCCCACTGAAATGTCTGTGCATGTGGCATTTGTGTAAAGTACGAACAACTTTGATCATCTGAACGAATCAGAGGCTTTGCTCTAAATGCACTGGCAGTATGTTTGAGAGCACGCGATAATCAACTTTTAATTGTCTTAATATTAACTTGAGAGCAAACTAAATCATTTTCTTGATGAGCCAAATCAGGTTAATTTTAATAGCCACATGAATCTATCTGCTAGTCAAAGTTTATCAACTATCAAGATTCACAAGGCACATCTAACTGCTGTAGTTGTGTATTCAGAGGCAGTTTTGGGGCGGGTGAGGGGTCATCTCAGTGATTAACTGGAAAGTGAAACAAGTGCTTCTCATTTTTGGAGCTGCTGCAGCTAATTGACAGTTATGCAAATTCTCGTCACACTAATGAAAGGACTGCGAGGATGGTTCATTCAAGCATGGTGTGTGTGAGTACGAGTGTACAGGATTCTCCCATCTCAATCTTACTCTCCAGCACTGCTGGTAAATCCCCAGCACATTTATTTAACAAATATATATATATATATTACACAGAGTTGTTTTTAGACATTGATCGTGAAAATAATGCAACCTACACTAAACATAAACACTAAATGTAGAATAAAAGGCTCGAAGGCGTGTCTCCCTTTAACGCTTAACGTTGAAGAAAGGATTTCTTTAGGAAAATATTGAAATTGGATTCATAGCTTAAGGTTCAGTTCTCTAAACAAACACACATGCACGGTTTGTGATAAATAATCTTCAGTAATTTGGATTTAATAACTAAGTGGGTCAAAGCAAATAATAGAACAGCTTAAACACTCTGCTGAAAATAACATCAATTAACTGAAATATTTATATTGTCAATTAAAAAAAATTCAATCAATCAATGCAGCCTTTAAAACCAGGAAAAGACACTTATGCCGATATCCAAAAGCTAAGACGATATCTAGTCTCATATCACGATATTCGATATATTGCCCAGCCCTAGCACAAACTACAATTTGGGTAAGGGGAATAGTTTTCACATTAAATAATTACATAAAAAAAAACAAAAATCAACAGAAACGTGTCTTTCCAGAAACGATTTCCCCATTTACTTTGGATTATCCACAGACCTCACGGTGAAGAGTTTTCAGAGGGACTATTTCTTTAGCAGAAAGTAGTCTTGATATTTGCAATGTCACACCTTCCAGAGTTTTGGTTGCTGTTTAACAAGTAAGTAAGTGCTATTAAATAAAAACCAAATAACTTTAAATGTAGCCTGTGCAGTTTGTGACCTCTGGTAACACTATGGGGCAGTTCTTCACTCTTACTCACATGACGCTCAGTGGAAGTTCAATCAGGAAAACGACTTTTATGCTTCATTCATTCTCAATTCACTCCCTCACTCCTCCAGCTGCTTCTAATCAGCTGATTATAGCCGTGCACTCTTTTGGTTAACCAACTAGATTGTGCCACGATCTGCAACAGCCTATCATGGTGCTGCTCTTCTCCTCTCTGCGGCCGTCAGCTGTCATTTCAGGCGATATTGTGGCGAACCCTCCCCCCCCGTTCTCCTCCAGTTATCATATCCAGAGCCCAGGTCGAGCTCATCAGAAGTCCACTCCTCATCACCACCAGTGTCTAGGCCCCATGGGGTGGGGGGTCCTTTTCTATTTACAGCTTCACGTCCTCCTTAAAATATATTTTATCACGATGGTGTCTAATCGCCAAATACTATTCACATTTCTCATCACCTTGTGCACGTCAATACATTTTTGTTCACTCCAAATTGAAATGTGTTTGTTGGGCCTACAGTTCCAACGTCAAGGTGTAAATTACAGTAGGCTCAAGTTACAGGACGTCTTCCGACAAAACAAAGGATGGTGAGCACAGAGCACAAGACGCCTGGAGCAGTTGGGAAGCCAAGTGATGGAATGTTATTTCCTGGTGATCGGGGGTAGTAGCAAAAAGACTGGCAAAGAAATAACTGATTATCAAGTTGCCGAGTGTAAACTCAATCTTAAAGAAGGAAAATCCTCTCAGCACTCACGGCAAGTCTGACAGATAAGATCCTGAGCTGAACATTTTTTTCCCCCTGATGTTAATATTGCAGTTAGATGATGGCCTTTTCTAGGAGATCAAGGAGGATAAACTGTAAACAGCAGCCAGGAGAGCTTCTTCTTCTTCTTCTCATTAACCTCTCCAGCACCAGTGCTACCTCCTGTAACATGGGTTGGTTACGAGGTGGATGTGCGCACACACACAAAAGGATGATAAGAAATGAAGAAAGGGTGAAAATCTTCGCTACTTACTTCTCCTCTTGCCAACGTCTCCCTTGGAGGTGGCAGCCTCATTTAGCAGCACCATTCCCATGGTGATTGCAGCATCTGGGACAAGGTTGTCAAGGAAACAACACACTTGCATACAGGAGAGGGAGAAACTGGAAGTACACACTGCCCCAGGGAGAACTGCTGGACACACATATGCACTTACAAATATGCATATGTGCATAAAAGCACTCAAACAGATTAGCAAGAACATTAGTCACTGGAACTATGACAGCACAAAGTATATATAAATGGTGTGGACAGAAAAACAATGACTTGACTCACTTGAATTTTCCTCGTCTCGAACTAATTTTTTCGACATATTTCGAAATTACCTGAACGCTGCACAAACACCCCATCTCGCAAAGTGAAACACAATTTGTGTATCCGACCTGTGATTTGGATTTGTTTCAAAATGTAATGGGTTCTTCCTTGGCCCATGCTACACCCTTCCACCAGGTTAGATGAAAATCGGGCAAGTCGTTTTTTTTCCCCGTAATCCTGCTGACAGACAGATCGAGCCAAAAAGAACCTCCTTGGAGGTAACAATATGAAGCAATCCAGTACAACAACCCTACCATAAATACTATTTAATTAAAGCTCATAACCATTATATTGTGTTGAGACTGTGTCAGAGAGGATTTAATTAAACTGTTAATTTTGAGGGCTTTAGTTTATGGTGCATTGCATTGCATTATATGCTGTAATAGAAAACTACAATTAAAAGAGGAGATACTTTGCTGAAAGGTCACTTTTACTTTTTAGTCCAATATAGTGTTATATAATGGAGAAAAGGGTTTTTTGAAAGAATCACAAACAGTGTTGTCAAGGACCCCTCGCTTCTGTAGAAAATGATGCTCTCAAGTAGTACAAGTTGTGATTCATTATAATAGCACACGGTTGTAAAAAGGTAAAAACATTTTAATCCTGACAGAGCCGATTCGTAATCTTGAGATGATAATGATAATGATAATTGCTGCAAAGATTAAAAAAAGAAAACTTCAAAAAGTCACTGTGAGGTGAGATCTGTTGCAGCTGACCATGGAGAGCTGGAGATCATACTTTGAATTTCCTCTGCAAGGATTTCTTATTATATTTTGTTTATGTTATTGAAGAGTTTTTCCTCCTCTTTGTAGAGAGCTTGGCCTGAGTGGGAAACCACTGCTGGTGTGGGCCTGCAAAGCCCATTGGGATATTTTATGATATTGACTTGACTGAAAAATCAATAGGTCATTTAAAAAGAAATATCAGACTTATTTAGATGACTCGCATATTTAATTATGAAAAGTTCGTACAATACTGTGAACAGCTCCGTTTTAAAGAAGCAAAGCAGCGCTCCATTCAACACTTGAGCCGTTTCTAAAATCACTGCAAAGCACAGCCTCAGGTGGCATATAACTACAGATTATTTTTATTCAGCGAGCGACGCATACAAATCCGCATAACTGAAGAAAACCTGAACGGGTGCACAAACAAAGGCTGCCACACGGGGAGAAAAAGAGCGGAAACTGAGTCGTCCCCTTCACGATATGGCACCAGGCATGTCACGCTGCGGTGACACAAACACGAGATATCTCCACATACACCCTACAACTGAATCAGGGAAGGTGACAGTCTGGGTGATAGTAGGAAGCTGTGCCACAGTGTGATAATGAAGTCCTCGGGACACCCTATTGCCAGTGCTTCCATCTGCAATGACTGTATCCGTCATGGTGCAGCCTAATCGTTATAGAAAAATATTCACACTAAATCTGCATACATAACATTAGAACATTCTTTGCTCGGCTGATTAATATTAAAGTCAGTGAAGAAAGTAATAACAAAGAGAGTTACAATCTTGGAGAGGACTGGCTCATGTGCACATGATCAAAACACGACCTTTAAGATGTTGGACGCTAAAACTCTAATCCTAGTTTCATTTGCGCCAACATTTCAATCAAGTGCTTCCACTCCACTCCATTGAAAGTGACCGAGGTTAGAGATGTGATCAAAATACCATTTGGCACAGAAAAGATACAAGTATCAAATGACATTCTAGTTTGCCAAAAAGCGGTATATATTAGTCAATTTCAGATTATTTGTATCCTTATCCTCTATCCTTATATTGATATATAGATATTATATCAGCTGTATGGTGGATTGAGTAAAATTGGAGACATTTTCAATCCTCTGGTATTAGGAGGTTTGTCAGGTCACAATGCTGATGCCATCGAACTCCATCTTTTCAATATATAGTGAGATTGTTTTAATTTTAGCTGGTCTGTCAGAATGAGGGAGAAATATATCTGTGTCTCTATTTTAACCTAAAATGCTATAGCTATGCAACTGCGTGTGGTACCTCGGTGTGTGTGTGTGTGTCTGTGTGTGCGTGTAGGAAGAATTAAACAGGGTTATATCCATGGGGAAACTGGATCTCTGACGCTCATAAAATGTGTTTACACCACCTGCGCAGACTACAAGGATAGGTTTGTTAGCCTTTCAGCAGGTGTTAGTGTGTGTGCGTTTCATTTAGATGTAATCAGATGGGCAGAAAATAAAAAAGTAAACTGTGTTAGCGTGGACAAACAAATATTGCTCTGCAGCAGGTGCAACCTTGGACATGCTATTTCCCATGGGGACAACCACAACAGCTAGGAACGAACAGTATCATTACCCACAAACATACAAAAGCACCAGTGCAAGTACACGCGGGTATACAAGCAGACAGGGAAGAAGCCAAACATCTATCCTGCAAAAAGTACACACACGCACAGACACACGCACAGACACACGCACGCAATCTCTCGTCTTTGTATTGTCCGTTTGTACAGTCCAGCAGGCAGCCTCCCTATGGAGAATGCACACAGATGACAAAACATTCGTGTTGGGAAAATAAATGCAGCAGACAGAAAAATTGGACGCTGTTTCAGACACATCTATGTGTGAAGAATTACAGAAATGTATTGCCAAGATGAGCTGTCGGACTTTTCACAGAGAGTTAAATTGTTGTGGATGATTTGCATTTTGCAGCACCTTGTGTCAATCTATGTCGACACATGAAATATACAAAACACAAATGCGTTGGTGAAAGGATACTCAGAAGAAGGATGATGTGAGACTCGGCCACAAACTGAGCCTGACTGCTGCCATGAATATAACTCTGTGGAGGAGAGGGGCAGAGAGACAGACAGACATATTAGTTTAACGTTGTTCATTTCCACTGACAAAAAGGTCACACTGGGTTACATGCTCGCTGAATTTTCTGAATTGAAGACATAAACAACAATACAGTGAGGAGCTGAAGGGGTTGACTTATGAATGGTGAAGAACAGCATTGTACAGTGGGCAACATTTAACAGAAAAGTTAGAAGAAAAAAAGGGATTTGGAAAATCAATAATAAAAAGGTCAACCTTTTTGGACAAACCTCTTCATTGTACATAACGTTAGAGAAAGACTAAACATCTCGACGTAACCACACATGGTTTTGTCAAATGTAAAATCAGGAATATGTCGTTTGTGTGTGTGCGCGTGCACCGATCAGTTTGAGTGTGCATGAATGTGTGCATGCCTGTGTATTGCGAGTCGAACTATTTCTGCCATGTAGTGTGTAGGTGTGTAGAGTTGCTACCTATTCACTGAGTGGGCAGAGGTCAATCTAACCCTCAGAAACACTTATACACACATACACAGAAAAGATTGTATTAACTCACAGTCACTGCCAAACTCTAAATGGAGACTGTACAACCCTTTCTTATTGCATCTTTCCAGCATGAATGCTGCTTCCAAATCTTTCAGAGAACAAAACTAGTAGACAAAGTCAGTCAAACTAATCTCAAAACGTCTGCTAAACTCAAGAAAACACATAGCATTTGTACAGATTTATATTCATTCAAAGAGCGGTTGCCAATTCTGTGCAGGTCTGAGAGCAGACCCAAGAGAGGCACAACGTTTTTGTTAGGACTGTGATTGGAAATAGGCCCCATGAAAAAACCTTATGGTTTCATTCTTTAGTGGCATTTATAGGTCATTTAAGAACATTCAACCAAAGTAGAAGAGGTTGGCAATTTTAAAAGGTTCTCAATTCAGAAATTCTGAGCTTTTATAAAGCACTAAACAACTGTTTGCTATGTAAAGATATAGTGCAGTAATGTCTACCTGAGAAGAGATGTACACTCCCTCTGCGTCTGTTGTAAGCCAAGCTTCTCTGTGCTTTCTTTACGTAGCCGCCGGCCCGGTAACGTGTGCATGTTAGTCCTTGTTTGTGTGCCCCACTGGCTAGCTAATCGCCACCGCTCTGCACTGCGCTCATACGGCGTTTACCGCTAATAACGCCCACCCTACGGTTCCACCCAATGTCAACACTGTTAACTGCAAATAACGGCAGCAGTGCTGATAGAGCTACGTTTGCTTTTAGCACGTTAGCCGCTAGCTTTGTGTAGAGGCAATCACTCTGTTTAGTGTTTAGCGGTAACATATCTTCATTGCACCAGTATGTATTGAACCATGAATTATGTACACCATTACACTCCCAACACTTCTAAGTACTTCCTAGTTTAAGTTCCATTAACACCTTAAGGTTAATGACTTTTTGCATAGGGTGGTCATTTTATTCAGTTCCTACTTCTTTTGAGGGGGGTTTGAGTTGTTGGTTATAGTTAGTATAAGAACATTAATTTTGTCTCTTGCAAAGTCTTTACGTTCACCAGCGATACTTGACTCAAAAGTATTTATATGTAAATATATTCCAACTAGCCGACCAGTCCGACACATCACTTCAATGTGTCAATTTAATCTGTATAGATCTTTGTTACAGTCAGTCCGCATTGTCTCAACCTGTGCAAACACAGCACAATGCTTAAAGCTCAAACTCTGCTCAAGCAAGCGTCTATGATAAAATGTCAGAGGCCCAATTCGACTGGCATCTGTCTGTGTGTGATGGGAGAAAAGCTCGGAGACAGACAAAGGAAGACAAAGTCGAAGTCTTGTGGAAATGAGAAAAATAGGAGAGCAAGAGGAAGGAAGTCTTTCAGTGTGTTTCACATTGTTGAATCCCAGCAGATTATGAGCGTCTAGGTTTACGGCACATCTAGGGCCTGCTTTTCCACTCGACTGCCCCAGTGTTCATTTCTTTCCCTATCAGACAGGAATAAGGATGGGAAGATGAATAGGAGAAGACAAAGGAGGAGGAGTAAAGGGTGGACATCTTTTTCTTGCTTCAGTGGAGATAAATGAAGAATTTTTGCACTTGAAAGCAGACATAAAGACGACAAAGGCTCAAGGCTGAAACAGATCCTTTTGTCTTCAACCCAAACCTGATATTCTGCATTAAGCGGGGTTTTTGAATTGTTATCAAGATGTTTTCCTTATTGACTGACAAACCAATGCTCCTTTATTACCACAGTGAAAAAAGTTTCTTTCGGTTGCGCTGCACTTTATTTGGAAGTTAGTGAGAGATTGCTTTTTTTTATTCATACTCCCTACATGATAAACTGCAAGCGAAACTCAGTCCTGTCATGAGGAATTTCTATTATGTTCTGTGAAATTAATTAAATGAGTTATATTCCAGATAATTTAAATGTAAAAAGCCACTCGCACGAAGGATTGGGACATTTGCTGGTGTAACAATGGCGGTACATTTATGTGAATAAAAAAAAACACCACATGCTAAGAACATCTTGTGTTTTAGCTTGCTGGCAAGACATTTTTAAGGGCATTTGGCTTTTTGACAAGCAATGATTTACTAGCATTGGTGTGGAGCACTATGGTACTGTGTATGAGGTGTAGTTGTGCATTTAGATTGCCTTGTTTGTTGAAGAATTTGAAAAATGGAACTCGGCAGGTGTTAAGCAGGTCCTCCTTTACACAAGGTAAACTGAGCCACAGCCAATGCACTCAGACAATGGCTCTGCAATAAATCCTAGCTTTATAAGACGTTGTAAGGGTGGACAAAGCCTTAGAAAAACCCAAGTCAACAGCACCACAGACTACAACCATTCATAAGGACATAAATGCACAAGTGAAACAGAGTGACATAATAACCACAGTTGAATCAACTCTCCTCAATTAATCGCAAACTGAAATATGATAAGGTTCATAAAGGTTTTTAATTGCACAATATTTAGCAAGGTGCACGTCGTATACTGGTAACTTTGTGAGGATTGCAGTAAACACAATCATGCACATGCACACACATTTACTTACTGTAGAGATTTCGTAGAAAACAAGTGTCAATATGTTGACACATGGAAACAGGAACCGGGCTCTAGATCAGATGTTTAAATATCGTAAACATGCCGACTCTCACTGGGATTGGTGAATTCATCCCTGATTTTATCTCAGATGAGCAAGGGCATCTTCGTAAAATGTTCAATAATTGTTAAATAAATATGTGAATACAGGGCATGAAAGAGAGGTACTTTGAGAAAATGACACAGCTGTGCCACGTTACAAAGGGTAAGCTAACTAGCCCATATGCAAACCTTAGTTGAATGAGACAAACTCATTCCCCTGTTCAGGAGACTGTTGAAGTCACTCTGGGATATTATTGCTAAATCAAGTACACTACAAGTAGATGCAGGTTGAAGGAAGTGGGGAGGAAAGATAATAACAAAAAAGATCACATAATAACTCCTGAAAAGCTTCAAAAGCTCAATGAAAGACCAACTGCATCAGTATACAAGGGTGGAGCTTTCTTCACTAAAACTAAACAAACATTACTTCATACTATTTTTTACCACTCTCTGCATGTTACCTTCTCAACATAAACAGGAACTGCATATAGATGCTATAAGCAAGAGCAGTGGGATGAACAATTCCTCAATCCATGGCCAGGCACTTCCAATTAATCTGATGGATTAGAATGCAGGAGTTCCATTCATTAGTGTGCAGAGCTGAGAGCGTGTGCGATTCGGTGTTTGACGGCTATGCATGTGTATACTGAAAACCAGTAAGTAAATGCGCGTTTGTGAATGAGACTGTTTAAGGAGAATTTGTCCGTGTGAAAGGAAGTGTGTGTGTGTTCTTTAGAAAGACGGAAAACATCACGGTGGTCTGGAAGTAAAAGCAGCCACAGTTCGAGATGAATGGAAGCGAACACAACGGTCACATTCTACAACTCGTTCCCTCTCCCTCTTACTTTATCAAACACACCTACACAAACCAATTTAGGCAGTTCTGAATAAGCCCATGCAATGTGGTTTGGTGCTGAATGTATACAGATATTATGCAAAACAATTACCTGTTTTACATGTATTTAAAATAACAACGAACTGAGACAAATGAATCTATTAAGACACCTATATAACATATTGTATAAATGACAGCTTCCGATGCGTCAAATGCCATCAAATTAAGGGTCAAACTACTTAATCTTCCAACATAAGGTTTATCTTGAGACTCAAAAGACAACCTTCCACAATGTACACCAACAAAACATTTGTGTTTGGCTAAAATAGCCTTCTAAGTACATACAGGGTCAAACATACATCTCACCCCTATCTGTAAGTACTGGAATCGATGCTGTAAATGCTTGAATAACACCAACTTTCATTAGCACGTGGCTCGCTTCCAATCTGCACGACGTCTGACCACCTGATTACAGCAATCGAAACATTCTACTTCACAACATTCATTTGAAAAGCTACAGGAACACATGTCTTAAAAGGACATCTTTAAGATAATTGGATCTGCTGATTGAGATGGTGGTGAATTGTGATGGGGTTTTTAATTGATCTTGTAGCTGATTTTTTGCTCCCTACACAGTGCTACAGAGGAAGCTAAGTCAATCCAAAATAATGCACACATGTTAAGATAGACAATGAAACGGTCACAGCAAATAATAATAATACGTTTTACTTGTATAGAGCTTTTCTAGAAACTCAAAGACGCTTGACAGAATAAGTAGAACAAAGGTAAATAAATAAACGAACAAAAAGGAAGGAGAAGAGGCGGTCTTAAGTGATGTTTTGAATGTGGTGAGTGAGGTGGAGTCTCTGATGGTTTGAGGTAGTGAGTCCCAGAGGGTGGGAGCAGCGATGGAGAAGGCTAGCAGCTGCAGAACGGAGGGTGCGGGTGGGAGTGTGTCTGTGGAGGAGGTCAGTCAGGTAGGATGGGGCCAGGTTATGGAGGGCTTTGTAGGTCATGAGGAGGATTTTGCACTGCATTCTCTGGGGGATGGGGAGCCAGCGGTGCTTGTAAAGGACGGGGGTGATGTGGTCACAGGTCTGGGAGTGGGTGAGTAGACGGGAGGCAGAGTTCTGGATGTAATGGAGTTTATTGATGATTTTCGAGGGTGAACCATAGAGGAGGCTGTTACAGTAGTCCAGACGGGAGGTGATGAAGTCATGGATGAGGGTTTCTGCAGCTGTGGAGGAGAGGGATGGACGGAGACGGGCGATGTTTTTGAGGTGAAAGAAGGCTAACGTGGTGATCTGTTTAGTGTGTTGATCGAAGGAGAGGGTTTGATCAAAGATTTCCAGGTGTGAGGGGAGGTGGATACTGAGAAACTGTTGATGTTGAGGGTGAGGTTGTGGGTGGAATTAGTAAGCTTTTGGTCCAATGATGATGATTTCAGAATTTATCACAGTTTAGTTTGAGGAAATTGATTTGAAGCCAGGATTTTATTTCAGTGATGCAGTTTGTCAGGACAGAGTGGGCAGCGGTGGAGATTGACTTGGTGGAGATGAGGAGCTGGATATCATCGGCGAAGCAGTGGAATTGGAGACCATGACGGCGGATTAAGTGACCAAGGGGGAACAGGTACGGGATGAAGAGGAGGGGGCCGAGAACTGAACCTTGGGGGACACCTTGGGGGAGGGAAGCGGTGGGGGATTTGCAGTTATTAATGGAGATGAACTGGTGCCTGTCAGAGAGGTATGATTTGAACCAAGAGAGGGCAGTGCCGGTGATGTTAAAGGTGGTTTTAAGTCGGGTGGAGTGCTTGATGGTGTCAAAGGCGCGCAGTTTCAGGACTGTGGTTGGAGCGGAATCCGGATTGGAATGTTTCATGCAGGTTATTAGCAGAGAGGTGGTGTTTGAGTTGAGAGGCTACAGCGCGTTCCAAAACGTTGGACAGAAAGGGTAGGGTGGAGATTGGTCTGAAGTTATTTGGGGTGTCAGGGTTGAGTCTGGGTTTTTTCAGCATAGGGGTGACAGCAGCAGTTTTGAGGGATGGTGGGACGATGCCAGTAGACAGGCAGGAGTTTATTGTTGCAGTGGTAAGTGGAGAGAGAGCAGGAAGGGTACCCAATTTGAACTTCGTAGCTGCAAACCACTGTTTTATAGTAGATGCAATCAGACCCTCTCACATCGAGGTCGACCTATTATGTACACAGTCTGGAAAGATGAAACCATTATAACAGGGAACTGTTAAAGTGCTGTCAAACAAATTATTATTTTTTTGGTTATGATGGTGATATTTTATGTTTTTGATACTGTCAACAAATTTCATGAAAAGACCAAAACCAGCAAAACGTTCGTCAGTCTCTCAATGCAGCCCTAAGCACATTGGATCTTATTGAAGACATGCATCTAAAGACAGGTCGCTGATATATGGTTTGATTTTCATTTCAACTCGGCATGTATACAAATCTAGTGCTCTGGTGAGTATTTATGGCAGCAGGACAGTGTATGTGGGATCTACTGAAGATATATCAGTGCCCATGTTGAGAAGCTAATTGGCTCACTGCTGTGTTTCTAATTGTTTTTGAAACAATAGAAGTCTGTCGCACAGAGGAAAAAGGTACGTTAGGATTTGGATATAGAGGCAATAACATTGTTTTAGTCGATGGGATTAAGGATTTGTAGAATAAGAAAAATAAAGTATACTTTTAAATATCAGTAGACTTTTACGTCCCTAATTTAGTCGTGAGTTTTATACAAACAAAGCCACACTTTTTTTGATAACTAATTAAATTAAATATAACTATTACATGCTGTTACATGTCACTGTTTTTGATGTAGTTTTACTGCACAGCATGCTGACACATACTTTTTTCCCCCCTTTTAAATACCCTCACTATGGCTCACCTTCATAAATCTAAGCAGGTTCACGCTGTGGAGCTGTCTGGTACAACTTTAATCCGCTACTGCTCCAATTAATCTGATGGATTAGTTTTTTTTAAAGAGACCCATGTCTGCGAATGAGGTCGAAACATCAAGTCTGTTTGTCTTCAAATAACATGGAATGTAATATGTGTGTAAAAAATTAGACAAGACTGGTCAAAAAGAAAAAGAAAAATGGTCTACTATAGTTGGGGATGTAATGGTCAAAGTCAGTTTACTCAACAAATTATTGATACATTTTTACTACCTGCTAAAATCAATTATTATGCCACTCATTTTTCAGCATAAATCACTGTATAAACACTTGGCATTCCAAGGTGTTTTGTCAAAGGCAATTGTGAAAACAATTAGTATTTAATCCACCTTTTTATTTACCATATCCTTGTGTATAATACACATTTAAAATGCCCTGAATAACTTTCAAACAAGGAAACTTCTACGCAAAATGTAAACTCAGTGATGAGAAGAGGTCTGAAGAAAATAAATGGTAAAATGTTAGCCTAATCAAAAATCTAAAAATCCACATTTGAACTCTAAAATATGTCGAGACCTTTACCAAACACCTCCCCTGGGGAAAATTTACTATAGTATTGTTTTTCTTAGTATGCTCTTTGATCAAGATCTCGAGAATATACGCGTTTAAAACCTTTTTAATACAAGAACGAAGACGTGAACTGCACTGCGTGTCTGTGTTCATGCACTCATTTGAATACATTGACATTAAAAAGCCTTGTTTATATAAGAACTGCATAAAGCAGCCCTCTTTGTCAGACTTTGAAGCAAATTAGGTGTCTGAACCAATGCAGGCGTATAATATGCATTAACATATACACACGCGTACACAGCGAGGAAGGTCATGGTCATCTCACATGTTTTTTTTGCATCCTAGTGTGCTACATGTTATAGAAAACATACATGACAGGAACCTAAGTAACAATGAAAAAGTAACAGTTGACATCAATGGCGAGTTATAGCACTGATAACACAAAGTATATGAGCAATGAGCATACCTTGTCCCTTCTTCTCGCTCTAAACAAACCGTTGTAGTGTTCGCCGTTAATAGCTGTGGGCCAGATGACCTTTACAAATAGCTATATTCATCCTTTTCCACCCTGTATCATGTACGTATGTGTGTGTGTGTGTGTGTGTGAGTGTGTGTATACAGTGTGTTTTGTTTGTTAAAGGTCAGGAGTCACTCAGACAGGGAGAGGGATAAATGAAAAGTCAACAAAGCAGAAAGAACAGAGAGGAGAAAGAGTAAGTAACAGCGTGGAAGAGAGATAGACACACAGGATAGGTAAGGCTGTGCGTGGTGTGGTGAAAGGGTATAATGATACTGTAGGCGATCTAGTAAGTGAACCTTGCAAGGTGCTCCGGGTAAGACTGCCGGCTAAATACTTACAACATAAAATGGGAGCAAGAGCGTGAAAGAGAAACAAAAGGAGAGAATGACTGTTTGCAGGATGACACAGCTGTCCTGAATCAGACCTATAAACTAAGAACACAACACTAGTGCTGATGCACGATGGGGCCAAGACATGAGTCATTTGAAAATGTCTGAAAAAATTAAGTTGGAGATAATTATAGAGTGGGCAAAAACGCAATTCATTATTTTTGATTGATAGCTAGTATTAGATATTAGAATTTAAATATTTCTAGAAATAGAAAATAGAAATATGCTGCAACACATCAATGATTTAGTGTCTAACTAACCAGATCTGAGAGCATATGGGGGGTGATTTATCCGGTACAGCAGAGGAACTATAGGCAGGTTCACTGAGCCCTTCATTTGAACTAATATGGTACTCTATTTTAGGGATTCAGGTGATGCTTTAAAATCTCATTATCTACTCACTGTTTATGCAGTTCAATGTTTACACACTCCACAGAGAGTTCAGTTTAATTACCCAAGAGTCAATTAAAGCCATTTAAAACCTGTTTCCTTTTTTTTTTTCTTTCAAACATGTCAGTCAGTAAAATGAGGTGACTTATCATTCTCCCAGCAGACTACGTTTTATTTTCCTTTTATTTTTCAGGTATCTATGGTGGATTTCATCAGGTGCAATGTGCTGTATATATGTATATATATAATTTTTTTTTTTAAGAGCACACACGCAGGCTTTTGACTATTAGAACTGCTGGCTCGATCCACAGGCTGTCCAAATAAATCTGAGCAGGGGAAAAGGAAAGACAACAAACCTGCTACTCTCTTATTACCACTGCTGAGATGCCCTTGAGCAAGGCAGTTAAACCCCAACTGCTCCAATGAACCCTCTCAGTGGCAAACTGCTCAAGTTATACAGGGTAATTTTCAAAGTGTGGGCGTTTAAGAGAGAGAGTGAGTCAGACGTTTTGCATTCTAAGCATTGAAAACAGCGAAATCCCTTAATTCCAATGGTATAGGAACGATTAGTCAACCACATACAAGCAGTTGCATTGAACAAAACAGTGATTGGATGAGCTACAATTTCCTTCAGCAAGAACTTGTTGGTTGCAAAGGGTTAAGTTAAGCTCTGGAATCTTTCACAATTTTAATATAGAAATCGTACCTTTTAATAGTGAACTTATTTTGCGGGAAAATACACATAAAAAGCAATACTAGGTTTATGGCAAAGTTTGCCCATTTCATTGAATTGTAACCATGCAATGCATTCAGCAGCAAGAATTAAAGGTTGTATGCCTCCGCAGGACTTAAACTTGTCCATGCGTTTATCTTCAGTAGGTAAGAAGTAGGTATGAAGTATACTACTGCAGGTCTCTAAAAAGTCGTTCAGACAGCTGCATCGTGTTCAGAACGCTGCTGCTAGTCCGGGAGAGTGGATCACAGCGGTCCAGGGTTCGTTTTTACACTGGCTTCCTGTGTCAAGACATTGATCATTAAATACTAGTGTTGGTTTTTAAAGCACAGGATTGTTTAGGGCCAAAATACATTTGGGATCTGCTGCTCCGTTATGAATCACCACAATCAACTTGGAACCAGGAATTGGTGCCGTTGTGAATCTATTTTCCCATTAGCAGCTTAGATAACCAGCTTGCTAACTGACAGCTAGCCCAGAGAGCTTTTCTCCCTCTTCAGTACATTTTTATGGAATGAAATGATGTACAATCCTGAGAACAAAATGCCAGGTGGGAGTAAAAGCCCAGTACAAAGAAAATAGACAGAAGCTAGGAGGGCTGCTGTGGCTGACTAGCATGTTAGCTGTTAGCTCACCAGCTATTCTTCTATCTTTTCTTTCTACACCAATCGGCTCTTTCTTTCTCTTTCTTTCTTTCTCTCTTGCCTTCAGGACAAATTTGTTTAATATGCCGTTCCTAATTACAGTTTTCTGCTAAAAAAACAAAGTTTCTAATCACTTTGTGTGGCTGTGCGTGTCTGTGGGTGTGAGCCTCTAAGTGTGGACATAGGGATGGTCAATGTCTACTGGTCTGAACAAATATCCAGCCTAAAGGACCATTTATTTCACTGTTCAATCATATCCATAATCGGCTCAAAACATCCAGATAAACACACAAGCGTTCCCTCACTCAATCAAATGCATACACACACAGTCACACACACACGCAGAGGTGTACAGGTAAAGCAAAAGTTAAAGCGGCGCTCACACTCACTAACACACACTGATGCCCTCTGCAGTGCAAAAGTCAACTATTTGCAAAGAGCCAATAAAAGTGACAGTGGAGTTTCTTTAAAATATGAAAGGTTAGCAGTAATATCGAGACGGCTGCTGCCAACAGCTGCCAAAAGCCCTCAACCAAATCAAGTGAAATCAGCTGGAAATATGGAAATGTCATCAGCCAATAGTGTGGTCATAGTAAAAAAAAAAAAACACTGGCTTAAATGCTTAAAAAATGTACAATTTGCTTCCCCCGAGATCCCTTTCCTTTCGGGCTGAGAGGGAAGTTCAATAAAACACTTTTATCATGCAAAACCCCTGCCCTTTACTTTCTTTCCCGGACTTTTTTTTCCCTCTTTCTCTTTTGACCTCTCTTCTCTTCTCACGCGGCTTTTGAATTGTTTTCTTTTCTCGTGTACATTACTGTGTTTCTAGTATGTTGAGTGGGTTTGTCATACTATGCGAGTTTGGCTAAATTGTGTGTTCATATTAGTAGAAATACTCTAAGTGGGTATTTGTGTACGTGTGTTAAAGCACAACTATGTCTATGTGTCACATTTAGTGTGTCTGTGTGTGTGTCTGAGCAAAAATGAGCTAGCACTATTTTCTTGGCTGCACAGTGAGACGCTCACTACAATTTAATCTGCTTGGTCGTGCCATTCGTCAGTTGACAAATCCTTTCAATATAGTCTACCTGGCCTCGCTCGCTCATCATTTTAAAGGAATTACACTGTCTGGAGGGAGAGGTAGGGAGAGGAGAGTAGGAGATTAGAGAGGGAGGTGAGAGGAAGTAACACGAAAAGAGGAGAAAAGTAGAACAGGAAAGATAAGGCGTGTATCTTTTCAATATCATCTGGCCAGTTCAAGCCATTCACTGGGATTTAAAGACAACAGAGGCTGGAGGATGAAGGTGGAAACGGTGTGCAGGGAGGGAGGAAATAAGAGAGAGATGAGGGCCATTTGCACAAGATCTCATGAAGCTATCTCTGCAGCTATTTTGGTTGAGTTGCTACAAAATAGCGATGTGGCCTGGAAGCTAAAGAAAATGTGGTTGGGTTAAAGCACGTAAGTCACTTGGGTTATCAAAGAGGCTACTGCTGTTAAAAATGAATGATTAAGGTTGGGCTGTGGGAGGCTTAACAAGAAGTTATAGCGTAATAGAGCCAGCCCTCAATATGTTCCCATAATAGGTTCAAATGCACTCAGTGGGCCCTTTATTAATTACACCCGTACAATCAAATACAACTGCTCTGCCATAACGTACATCTTTACGAAGCTCATACTGCTCAGTTATGCTGACATTTTTGGAAATGTATGTATTGGATTGCATTAGACTATACTGTACAGGTGTACCTCATAGGGTAGTTCACATAATATCCGTCCTCTCCTTATGGGAGGTCATATGGGAGTGTATGTCATATAAGCAATCGGGAAAAGAATATGTTTAATCTTAAAATATACCATTATATCTGCTGTAACCATGTAAATTTCCCCGCTGTGGGACTAATAAAGGATTTCTGATTCTGATTCTGATTAGTCATGGGATTCCTGGAAAGTACTTCCAAGGTGGACAAAGTTAAGTTGTATGTTGTTATGTATTCACTGATAAAGTGTTTTTTACACGGATAAAAGCCAAATTGTCTGAATTAATGTGACACACTTTGATCATCTTTTCTTGTTTCAGAAGCTGCATTTGCAGTTTGCTAAAATCACAAACTACTGGACGAGTAGTCTCCCAACTGCTACAACGGGCTCTCCGCCAGCTCTTCAGCCTTTCTGCTTCTAACTGGTATCATTTGTTTTCTGCATGCTCAGTAATAAATCATTTATGACCTGTGCACCTTTGCATTTGAATCAGATGCCTATGGCTACTGCTCCCCACAGTTAGGGAATTAATTTCTGTCTTTATCTAAAATGCTGTTTCAACACTTCACTATGTCAAAAGCTTTAATGCTTGCCCTCAACGCTCTGCTCAGCTCGTACAAAACCAAGACGAAGAGAGGAAGAGAGGACAGAAGCGGCAAGCAGGTAGGAATGTTTCACACTAGCTGACTGCACTTCATTCTTATCCCGACTATAAAATGGTATGAGGACAGACAGAGATGTGAAAGAGAGAGAGGGCATGGAGAACAAAGGGAAGCAGTAGGAGGGGGGGGAAGTGAGAAAGAATTAACTGATGAGCAGAGAGAAGGACACAGCAGGATTTCCTCAGATACATTGTGAAGAGTGTGATAGGTATTCTCTGTGCAATTGTACAATGTGACAATAGTCAAAGACTAAAGAAGTGGAGCCTCTTGTCATTCTATGCATTTTTCAAATCAATTAGGATTTTTTACTTTTTTTTTTTAATTCAATAGTAGCTTCAACGCCTGTAGATGACCTGGCAGAATAAAAGTGGTTCAGAAGCAAATAGGTTCAGAAGCAAGAGAGCGGAGTGGAGAGATAGGGAAATAACAGGGGAAGAGAAAGATGGGGCGACGGCTGGGAGCTACAGTTGAGAGCTACATAGCATGAGGGTGAACCTATTTGTTGTCAAACAGACAAAAAAATGACAGAGAGCCAACAAAGCCTGACAAATAGAGTGCCTTTTACACAGAACATGAGAGAGGGAGAATACCGTATGGAATAGAGGATGGGAAGGGGCAAGGGAAGTTGTGATGTTCTTTTCTTCTGACTGTATGAGAGTGTGTTTTTGAACTTCCCTCTACTGTGTGTTTGTGTCTATTCTCCAGCAGTGCTGGCTACAGGGAATACTAGCCCTTTCAGTCTCTGCATGAGCTGAATTGACTTTTCCTACAACAACAACACTGCTTTGTATACTTGGGGTCTGTGACCCCATGCGACACTAACTGTGGAAGGGCTTGTGTGCATGTGTGTCACGTATCAGGCGACATAATATTGTAGACACCTAATCAAGTGTTTAGTGGCAAATTTCCTTCACTATAATCCTCTCTCTACGCTTTCCCTCTCCCACACGTCCCTCATTTTCCCAGGTTTCTCATATTGTTATTTCAATTTCACAGTTCAATGATCAAACTTAAATGATGACCAGCAAAACTATATCTGCCAATGCTGTGTGTGAGTGTTAGTACACATATTGGGGGAGAGGGAGAGAGAGAGAGAGAGAGAGAGAGAGAGAGAGAGAGAGAGAGAGAGAGAGAGAGAGAGACTTTCTCTGACACTCTGATTCGTCTCTAAGGTGATATTAACACACAATGACTGCTCCCAGCGCTGACCTGTTAGCAGGTGGTAATGGTACCGAGTGCATCTTACTCGAGGCCAACAGCCTTACAGATGTTCCTACCATTGATCTAATACTGCTCACCACACTGCAAATCAGATTAATCTTAATCCTTACAATATTTGGGCAGCAGTAGCTTAGTCAGTAGGGACTTGGCTTGGGAACCAGAGGGTCGCCAGCTCAAGTCCCCGAACGGCCCAGGAGTGAGGACTGGAACTTAGAGAGGTGCCAGTTCACCTCCTGTGCACTGCCAAGGTGCCCTTGATTTAACCCATCCTGGATGGGTTAAATCTCAGCAGTGCACAGGAGAATGTAGAGTCTAAATTGTCAAGAATGACAGAGAGAAGGAAGGAGGACGACAACAGAGGAGCAAGGAAAGAAAGGTAGAAACAGAGTGGAGGACAAGAAAGAGATGGAAGGATGGAAGAAAGACAGAAGTAATGAGAGAGAAAAAAATGGATGAATGCACAGTTATATAGACTTGTATAGAAATAATTAGACTCATACCACTTGTCCATTCTGGGGGTTTTTGTGGGCATAGGGAGGACCTCTGATGTGATTCCACATCTGACCAGATGTCATCGCAAAAACTACACACTATCACGCAGAGAGAGAGAGAGACATACAGGAGGAAGTGTGAATGACACATCATTAGCATGGAAATATTAGTATAATTATCCTGATTTTTAAACAGAGTCTCTGAAATGTATCCTTCCCAACATAGGCCTCTGAGACATAAAAATTAAACTGTTGTTAAAACAGGGAGAAAATTCTGCTAAAGAGGTGAGATCACCCCACTCAGTTTGTTCCCAGAGCAGTTTCACTTGACTTACAGCATGTGCCTAACTTCTGAAGGTGCATATTTTCACAAGAGCACGTATTTAACTTCTCAGAGTAGATTAAAAGGTTCCCACCTAAAACCCAATGTGTGTTTGTGTGTGTGTATTTGCCATACCAGTGCCGCCATAGCCCATCCAGTCTTGTTGTATATGAATTCCAAGTTGTTCCGCCTCAGATACAGCAGACCCCCAACCAGCGACACTAACAGAGCCAAAGCAATAGTCCCTGAATAATTCGGAGGACGGAAGACACGGATCTGCAGGGACGGAGAGAGAGAGCAAGAGATGATGAGCGTATAACTTTTTCATTTTTTCAGTTACTGTATTTATCACTGTACAATTGTATACACAGTGGAGTACAATGTACACATATATTGATTCATTATCTAGTGAATATTGTTTCATTCTTCCTAATAATAATAATAAGAAAATAATCAATTCATCTTTTCCTTTTTATATATATTTAGGCTGTTTAGGGTGGAAGGGGTTGGAACTTATCTCCAACAGAATAATTCTCGAACATCTCATTGTGTATAACTGTATTGTGGAAGTTTTTAAACTGTGGAAAGGGCATAGAAAAGTTTTGTAAAATATCAAATGTCAAAGCTGTTTACAAATTTCTAATTCACATAATCAGGTGTTCAAGAAAGGGTCCAACCTTGAACCTTAGCCTTTGTGGAATAATTTCAGAAATAGCTTGCAGCATTCAATAAATAAAGGATAAGAAAAATAAACTTTGAATACAGCCTTAAAGCAACCGTGTGTGTGTGTGTGTGTGTGTGTGTGTGTGTGTGTGTGTGTGTGTGTGTGTGTGTGCGTAGACCTTGTCTTCACAAGTGAATCAGAGCAGCCAACAAGAACTCTAACTCAGCAGTGACTTAATCTAACTGAATGGTAAAAAGTTTGTTAAAGGGCATTAAATGGTAGTGTTGAAAACAATTACCGGCTGTTCATTCAACACCAAAGTGAATGTAAAGTTAGGAAAACATAGGCCATAAATTCAAGATTAGGTCAAAACAAAACAGATATTTGACTTTTGACAGTATACAGATCCAAAAATGACTCAAAAAGGTCATCCGTTCATTGCCATATTCTTCTGTAAAAACATCTTAAAAAGACAGCTTAAAGAAATGTAAAATCCCATTGCAGTTATAAAACAAGAACAACGTGGAAAAGATGTTTCTTCAGTCGTGTCCTTATCCTGAAACTGAACTGTGGAAGTGGTTAATATGACCCTGATGGAAAAGCTCATTTCATTAAAAACATGATAAAAAGCACGGTTTGCAGCCCTTTTAAATAACTTTTATATCCATGGACATGCTTCTTCTTGTTTTCAAAAAACAAGATTTGGCAAATCTTCACCAAACCCTAAACTCTTCCCCAATTGGAGTGAGTTTAATCAGTGGTATAAAATAATGATATTAAAAAGCAATAAAAAAAACTGTGCTGAAAAATGCTCCTCTCAGGGATGGCTTTACAGAATTGTATTAATTTTAACCACCACAGTCCAGGACATTATATGAAAACCTTTATTGTGTTTGTTCCGTATGTTTGTCTCATTCTGTCTGTCTGTGTTAGTGTGTGTGTGTGTGTGTGTGTGTGTGAGTGCGGCCATGAAGCCAAACTGACAACATGCTGTGTTTGCTATTAACAGATGCAAGGATAAAATGTTCCAATAGACAGATCACGTATCTGTGACCAACACTGATTATGTCACCGGTGAAAATGTGTGTACCATCTGCTGCTGCTAAGTGTTATTAAATAAAAATTTCAGTATGCATAATTCAGGGGGAAAGAAAAATAGATTTAGTTTAAGGCTCTGCCACATACCGTACTAGTTTGCAGCCTTGTATGGGTGTATGAGAAAAATGAGAAAAATGCGATGCATCTCTTCCTAATAAACAAGGTGCATACAGTTGTAAAAAGTAGCTACATATTACTTTGCCTTTTAGTTTTTTTAGTTGTAGACTTTATTTAAAATCAATTTGGACAAAACAAAAATAAGTTTGCTATATATTTAATATTTATACATTTTTACTCACCTTTAAGTTGTAATTTTAGTTGAACACTATAGGCACTTTTTTTTTTTTTTTTTTTTTTTCCTTTTCTGTTCTGTTCCTAATTCATGCTGTAAAGTCACATTGAAGTGCCTGAAAGCTACCACTTAGTGTAAGTGCTCCCCATGACCTTCACTGAATGGCAGCTTTTTGAATCCAGATCCATCAACAGGATGTCAGCCGGTACTTGGCTGATAGGTTGTTCAGGGAAAAAGAAACTGAAGTCAGACGGCTGAGATTTGATCTCTCAGGTGCCAACAACTTAAGTGCCTCCAAGCAATGGCATCCAACACACACCTGCATGTGTGTACTTATGACATGATCAACATTGCATCTGCCATTGCAAAGTACTAGTAAACTCTAGCAGTTTGCTAAGAGTACTCCACCAATTTAGGATTGCAATCCTATAACATGAAGGAGCACTTCCCAAGGCCTGTAAACAGACTTTGAAGTGTAAACTCGCTGGCGCTCCTTTATGGCTGAAGTAAAAGCTGTCAATCAAATGCTGTTATGGATAACATTACCCAACCGAGACCGCCTAAGAAGGTGGGTCTCTGACAACCTCGAAGCAGAATCTGATGCAGTTTGTTTTTGGTGCAAAAGCGAAGCAAACCAATCATAAGACTTTATTTATTCATTTAGTTTTATGACTTAAGCTTTAAAAGCTCAAAATAGGTTGAATGTTCCTTTTAGGTGAAACCATTCTTTGGAAAACTATTTCAGGAATATTTTTGTGACCCAATATGTATACATGAACTAGATTGGGACTGGTGGTACCGACTGTCCATTTTTTTTTTTTTTTGCAAATGAGTGCCCTTTTTCTTTTTGCAAGCGTGCATGTGTGAATGTGTGTGTGGTACCTGAACATCTGTGCGGTCTGCGATCCACTTGGCCAGCTGCTCTGAAGCAAAGCCGATCCTCTGCAGGTCAAACGTATCAGCTCTCTTGGGCTTTCCCTTAGCCGGGAAATGCATGAAGGTTGGAGCGCTGTTCATGTTCAACTAGAGAGGAAGAGGAAAATGAGGGTGGGGGGATGTCACGTTAATATCATCTAAAGATAAATATACATCATTGATCGTAATATCTTAATCAACAGATTGATGTCAGGGCTACTACAATATGTTCACCTCTTGACTCTTTAGTATCATACGTCTCAAAGTTTTCAGTCTCCATCAGTAATCACTCCTTGGCTAAATAGTCAATTCTGAGGGCTATTCTTTTCTTTCTTCTGTTTTTTTTTATTCAAATATTAGCTTTCTTACCTGTTTTGCTAACATCAGAGGGTGAATAGATACAAATCTCCCTCAACTAACAAAGCCTGGCATTCTCTGGCCTCACTATTTATCTTGTTAATTAACGCATTAAACAACTGGTTCATTCTAAAAGTATGTCTTTATTACTTTGTGCTCGGAATAATGTAATCCTCTTATTGCCATTGCAAACCTAGTCTCCACACACACACACACACACACACACACACACACACGTCAGTGAGTGATCACACATAGAACTAAAACTCCGCCAGCAGCCAGAACATCTCCAGATGTCACTCCTCCCTGATAGGAAAAAAACTAGAATACTTTATGAATAATATATGAAATAATTAGGTGATACAATGGATATTTTATTATGCAGAGTTATGCAGTTGGTAAAAAACATCCAACCGTATCTGACTGGCTTTACAGTTGTGCTATGCAGCTGTACTTTGTAGGAAAATATAAGTATGGGGTCCTGACTCTGCATTGGTCAGATAATCAATATGAAAGGTATTTGCACAAGTTGTGACAAAAGAATAACCATCAGAGATTATTACATATAAGAAAGTACATCAGGGTATTGTATTTCTATCATGTTATATGCTTCTCTGTGTGCATTGACCTAATTACAAGACCATAAATGGGTGTGCGTTTGCTACCAAAGCTAATAATAATTGGATGGAGAGAACATCTCCAAAATGTCTATTTCTATCATTTCTAGAATAATTCTTCTGTACTGGCGGCTGTGGCTCAGGAGGTGGAGTGGTTGTCCACGAGTCGGAGGGTCGTTGGTTTGATCCCCGGCCTCTGCGGTCAGCATGTCGAAGTGAGTGTGTGTGAATGGTTATCATTGATGAGCGTATGGCAGCCGCTGACTCTGTATGGATGAGTGTGAATGGATGAATGTGAAGCGCTTTGAGTGGTCGCAAGCTATATAAATGCAGTCCATTTACAAATGTATTACTCTGTTTCCTTCCTTCCACACACACACACACACACCCACCCACACATTAAAGATGGGAAGAACTTTCTCTCCCTTCATTTTTCACACCTATTTAACTCCCTGACTCGATACAATTAATATATCCCATTATATATAACAATAACAGCAACTAGTTGGGGGTAAAAAAAAAAAAAGGACAGAAATGTGAGGAGAGCCGTTATGCAGGTTTTCATCTCTGTTATTTTAGAGCTACATTATGGAGTAGTCACCTTCTAAGTGTTAAAGGTGAACGATGGATTACATGCCTGTGTTGCATGCAAACATACAGTATGCACATGAACACAAATACAAAAATGTGCATTCACGCATGGACATGCAAACACACATGCAAAAATAAATGGATGTGGATGTAATTAACTTTCAATTAAACTTCCCTAGTCTATTTTTTTTCATGACAGGAACAGATGTGGATAGAATCCTGAAAAATCCTTGAGGAAAAATACAAAAAGAAGTCGCAAAAAAGCCAGAGGGCAAGAATGACCAATTAAATCAACAAAAGGAAACAATGGTTTGCAAAATAGCAAGTAGGAAGAAAAAAAGAATATGATTTAAGGACCATATGTGTTTTAATGCAATCTTCACTGGATTATTGGTCTAAAATAAATCAAGATAAAGTTAAAAGAAGCAAAACCAGGCTATTTCTAACAGAGCACAGCTATTTAAAGTTCTAAGAGTATGAAGTATAGAATAAAAAAGGACAACTGGGAATTTACCTTTGTATTTTGAATCTTTTTCTGTGTTTAGGTACTGATTCTAGACAGCAGCCATTTGCTGCTGTTGAAGATTGTTTAACTTATCTTGCATTTCTGATATCATAGAAGCCACACCAGAGAAAAACACGGAGGAACAAAGTTGTGTAGTTACAAAAATATCACTAAAGTGAATTGTGCTTTGATACCAGAGTACAAAAACATATAATGATTTTATTTAAAAGGAATTATTTTTGCGGAAGAGCCCAGCCATTGTCTCCATTTTCGTACATAACGCGACTGCATGCACGTACATATCCATAGTGGCGAAGTGACAATCACTGTGCCTTCCTGTCAAAACGTCCTGTAGCCCATCAACATCACTGCACAGCAGAGCCTGTAATTTGTGTCTACTTATCCACCCTTAGAAGCCTGTCACTGGATCATAATAAAATGCTGTTTTCATGATATATGACACTGTTGAAAGGAATAGCCATGTCTTATAATTAAGTGGGTTTTACTTCAGTCATCAATCATTTTCATCAAAGCGGACCACATCTACATTACAATAATAAGTACAAGTTTAAGGCACAGTATAACTGCAAAAAAAAAAAAAAAAAAAAAAGATTACTCACACGTTGTTTATGTTGAAGCCGGTGACTGATGTGTCACTTTAGGTGACATTGATATTAAAAGTATAGGGGACTAAGAAAATTACACCTACCTACACATCTAGTATGTACTAAATAAACAGTGAGTATCAAACATTAAGCAGAATTGAAAATTTGGACCAATTCTTTAAAACCATTACATGCAGATTATTAGGATTTTTTAAGAAACCTTTTAAGAGTTGGACTCCCCACACACTAAAGTCAAAAGACAAGAAACAAAAAAAGAGGACTGTCCGTGATGTGAATTTTTCTTGTGTGCGGGGAATAAAAGCAGCTACCTATATGACGTAAACAACTCATCAATGCCTCCGCTTGAGAGGGCCGTGTGTACTGCTAGGTGTTAACATGTGCATCTAAATTGCTTTTTGCTTGTATGTTTGTCCTTCTAAATAGGTTTTGGCTGTGTGTGTGTGTGTGTGTGTGTGTGTGTGTGTGTGTGTGTGTGCATCTGCCCTTTGTGTATGTGTCCTTGTATGCCTTTCTACCCTTGCAGGATGTTGTGTGGCATTGTGTCTTCCTGTGCGTACGTATGACTTTTTGTGTGTGTACTTTCAGCATTTTTCTCTAAAGTTTTCTGTAAGGTTATTTGATGAACTACTGCTGAAGTTCGGAGGCAACCCCTCACTAATGGAAATCAGCTAGTTGGTATATGAAACAAAGTAAGGAACTGTAGGGCGCAAGTGATATTAGCCTAGAATATTTGCCCCACAATGGCACCTTCCTTTTACACCAAGTTTTCTTTTCTTATTGTTTTCAGCCAGAGCAATCCACATAGGGAGTTTTACTACCTACTGTTTGCAGCGAGCAAATTAACTTCAGCATTATGGTAAATCCTAAAATAAAAATAATCCTATACCAGCACAACAGTAATCACCCTCAGGTGTCAAAAATGTGTTGCTAGGTCTTTTAGCTTCATCATATAAACACAAAAAAAATAGGACGCCAACAGATTTTAAACTCCAGCCACTGCAGTTGCAACAGGGAGCAGTGGTGTCTCTGTGGCTTTCACACTACTGTGTGAATGTGTTTTATTAAAGTCACGTGAAGTTGGGTGATGATGAAGGACCAACTTAAAGGGGTGTTATGTGCCAGCAGAGGAATGAGGAAGGGAAAGAGGGAGAAAAAAAAAAAAAAAAATAGAAATAGTTACCTGTTGGAAAACATCAGCTCCCTCATCGTAGTCCACTACCGTGAAGAAGAGCTTGTTGGAAAATGCAGATGAGTAACGCCAAGAGTTCGCCAGGACCTGGTACTCCTCATTCGCCTGCCTGTAAGATGGCAATGAGACAGACAGAAGGAATGAGAATCAAAAATCAAGAAAAAAAGACAAACCAAAATATCTCACATATGACATGTAGGCAAAAAGGGACTGCCAATCATTTTGTCTCAGAGACTCTTTGAGACGCATCATTTTGATTAAAACAATTGTTATTATTCATTTCTTGTCCAAAAACACCAATTTTGTAACATATTGCTATCAGAATTGAAACGTGCTGTGGCAGCCTAAAGAGAAAATGTGACAGTTATTTCTTCCAAAAATGGATTTACGCAGGAAGCTAGTAATCCAAGTTGCTTGTGCACCGATTTGCAGTGAAAAACCAAGGAAGAAAAAGAAAATAATATGGAGGAGAGAATGATTGGCAAGACGAGGGCGGTTCTGCAGAGAGTTGGAGGTAGATCAATTATTACGACTCCTCCCCCTGATATTTCTCTCACCCCGTATCTGCGACGCAGCGGCGCATTTTCAGATCACGACTTTGAAAATGCACACATAGTGATCGTCGCCGGCACAAACACCAATTTGCCTCCAATCTGGAGCTTTTGTCAGCGATCTCTAAAAACTGTTGCAGAGTGGAAAATGGCTACAGGCACCAAGAAGAAATTAATGAATTTATTTATGAAGAGACAAGTAGGTGTATAAAAAAGCAGGACAATATCACCAGAAAAATAACAAATAATGATAAAGAGGGGACGTAGGCAAAAGGGGCAGAGTGACAGGCCGCGATAGTAGAGTCAGAAAATTGGGAAGAGAAAGAGATACGATGAAGGCAGTAAGAAAATGAAACTGTACACTCGATCATTGGCAGTGTCTCCCTCTTCATCCCATAGTGGTCTTCATGACATGTGAAGATACTACGTTTTAATTTTTCTCTTCCCCGAACCTCATTGTATTTCATTTAAACATAGTCTAATGATGGTGTAAATTTTTTATTCAGCCATAGTCAGTGCAGTCTGTCACCTTATCCTCCCACATGATAAGATGAACACCAACATCTGTCCCTTCTCTACTAGCTCTCTCTCTCTCTCTCTATTGTCTCTGACATTAGGTATACATCTCTTTCCTTCTACTAAACTTCACTTTGACATTGAGTCAAAGCCTCTTGTGCTAGCTTTAATTAGTGGGAAATTGTCTGTCAGGATGTGTTATGTGCGGTGACGTTACATTGTTATCTTTGCAGCTAATGTTAGGATGGTCTCTTTGAAGTGTCTACCGTTTCAAAAAGTCAGCAGAGATGTAGTTGAAAGTCAGGCCAGCAGACTGTCAAGGGATTACAGTGATGCTCATCTCTGCCTGTAAACACCACATTGAGTTGTCAAGGTGTCATGAGATATGGTTTTAACTGTCCTGAGAGTCCATGTTATTTGTTTATTTAGTTTCTGACAACTGCTTTAATGATAAATAAATATAAAAATATATAAATATGTATTAAAA
>CALSCE010010678.1:739351-753588 GCA_943593645.1 Bovichtus variegatus | reverse complement strand
ATCACATCAAGGCAACATGAATTAACCAGCACAACAAGCTATGGACCTGAATTATTTAAAAAAATGACAAAAAAAATTTTAATAATTGAATTTTCTGGTGTTGTGGTAAACATATTACAAATTGCTATGAACTCCAACATTAAAACTTTATCTTTCAGTATGACATTTTTGTCCCAACTTAAATTATATATATGTATACTGTAAGCCGCTGTGTTTCTTGTCTTTATTTATGTCTTAACTTAATGTTTTATTTATTTATTTATTTAATGTTGTGTTTTCTTTATGTATTTTTGTATATACGTAATATATAATTATATATTGTATTTTTTCTTTACTGTCATCTGCGGAATAGTGTTTATTTATTGAGTACAGCGGAATGAGAGATCCTTATGTGGCAGCAAAAATTCAAGTGTGTGACTTCCTAAATTCACTTTGGTGTATGCTTGATACTCGTTGTTCTTTTCTCTAACCATGAAGCTACTATTATAAATGCTTTTTAACTTTTGTACCTCAACAGGTGGTGTACCTTGATTTTTTTGTGAATGAATTCCCCTATTTGTTGACATTTTCTTGCCTGTGTGTTTACGTCTATCTGACAAAACAAAAAACTCAGAGGTGAATAATTTAATTAGCAAAGGGAGCAAGAAAAGCTCTCTTCAACATGCTTTTAATGCACAAAAAAAAAAAAAGAACACGCTTAGGCAAAGAAACAACAAAACAACAAAGAAACCTTAAAGTTAACCATAGATGTTACCTAGGGTTTCTACCCAACAAAGCTAACCTGAAGTGTTTTCTTTAGCATTGACTAAGTAACAATGATAAGGATTACATTAGTCAAAATATGTTTGGCCCCACAGAAACCTACTAAATGAAACCTAGAAACTAAAGTGAAGAAATATGTACAGTGGCTATCTCCCCAGTTAAAGAGAAGCCATTTTTCTGAGTTTTGTCAAGCATAAAACTCTTTCTGTCCTCTGAACTGTTGCATCACTGCCAGTCTTCTTTTGCAGTATTCAGTCACTTGAACCATTTGTACAGTATGCCATAGTGCATTGTGTAAACATGTTGGCCATCAATGATATGTTTACAAACTGCCCAGTTAGAATTACCATGTAGTATGGAACTTTGACACAGTTTAAGATTGATGTGGGAGTGAGGACCTCAGTGATTGGCCGTCTTTTTCACGGCCTGATCGTCCTCTTAACGCAGACGCTCAGGTCACCATTTAACATCCGTCTCTTACTCCAACTCTCACTCTCTTTTTCTAATGATGTGATAATATCACGATGCTAATAAGAGAATGCCTTTGGAAATGGAGAGATAGAGAGAGAGCGAGAGCGAGAGCGGCAAGAACAAACAAACGGACGCACAAAAAGAGAAGAAGAAGCAGTCTGACAAAATAGAAAAGGGTTAAAAATACAGACACTTAATTCACATTTATTCCTGCTAAACGTGAACAAATAAACACTTAGTAAAAAAGTTTTAGTATTTGTTCCATTCTCAGTGACTTCAAGAATAACAAGTTCAAGCTATACAAAAAATAAAGATGCTGCCTGTTACATAAAGAAAATTAGTAGGCTTAGGCTAACTCCCTTTTTATTTCTCAGAAACTTGCCAATTAAAAAAATTAATTGGACACAAAACACTGTAAAACAGTTGTTTTTTTCTGTGATTTTTCAACAAATCACACTATAATGCTTGACACAACTTTAAATGGTGTGTAGGATTACTGTCCATTAGTAGCAATATCTAGGTTATTTTTTTAGAAAAAAAAACGCTTTAAAAACAACCGATTTTTGGAAGCTGTGAATTGATTCAGAATCTTAGAAGATAAGAATCTCGAATCTTACATGAATAGATTTCTCTGCCCATCCCTAGTTGACATTAATAAGTGCATCTGGCAATTTAATAGAAATAAGTAGTCTAGCTTCTTGTTAAGAGGGAGAAATTGCTTCTGGGATAAATAGATAAACTCTGCAAGCTATGGCAATTGTGTATGTACTGTATATATGGTTATATCAATAAAGCAATTTTGAATTTGAATTTTGAATTTAAGAGCATCGTAATGCCAAAGAAATGAAAGGGACTATATTTGTCTGCGTGTTGTGTTACTGTGATAATTAATGTGTTTGTACTTCCAGTCTTTAATAGAAATATATTTTATGAAGAAAAACAGAGAGAAAGAGAGACAGAGAGAGCGAGAGAGAGAGCGAGAGAGAGAGAGAGCGGGGGGAGGGGGCTAAGCTATGCCGACATAAGTGATAAATAAATTATCTAATCAAGTGACTGATGAAGAAGAAGAGCGGCTGATTGATTGAAGTAACAGGGTCAGGATGGAGAAGGTCAATGTTGATTTCATTAACTAGCTGGACATCCCCTAAGACACCGGGACATTGGTTAACTACCTGGTTTATACTAAAAAAAAAAAAAAAAAAGATGCTACCCGGAATCACCATACAACATCAAGCAGTAATGAATTCCTCAACACCAGCCTGCAGAATATATACCATGCATACCAATGTGATGGATGTCAAGTGGCCACATGACATATTCCACACCGAAGCATTGAGTCACAACCCTGGTTTCCACATAAGTCTATTTTTTGATACAGAAGTAAACGACTTAAACCTGGCTTTACCAAATAATGATACAGACGGTGATTTGTGGGACTGAAAAACATCACTTATTCCTAAACATCAGACCAGCCACCACCTTTTATTGCAACTCGGTCAACTCACAGTCACAAAGCACTTTATTAAAGTGTAAATATGAATGCAAAAATGCAGATCAACAGTAAATACAATGAAAACATTCAAGGCAAGCAAGAAAAAAAATTAATAAAAAGGGGGATAGTGCTGATTGCAATTCACATGACCCTGAGGAGGGCATTATAAAAATGACGAAGTTGGTCCCCTTTGTGTACATGCTGTGTGCAATCCAGATAACAGGTTCTGACCATGTTCACCGTTATATGAGGTAGAGTGGAGTGTGTAAATAATGTCAAAATAAAAACATGAATACATCTGAATAGCAATTGTGTATTTACTCCGACGTTGACTGTTACTCACTATGCTGCAAGAGTCTTTTCAGAAAACTGTATGCCCGATACTGGTCATCATGACTGCTCTGACTAATCCAAAGTAGCTTCCAGGACCATGGACAGCTCCAGAATCCTTCTGAAAACCAGAGCTGTGTGCAGAGCTGTCCATGGGAGTCAGGGTGGTGAACTTGTTGTATTCAAATGGGAATTCATTTAAACTCAACTGAAAATTGAAATAAAACTTCTAATCTTGTAAAAGCTTTTTGGGGTAGTGCTTGACCCTTCCGCGTTGCACTTTAACTCTGCTGCAAACATGATGAAAGTCTGCTCTTGTAAATAAAAATCCAATTTAAAGCTTGCTATTGGGATTTTTGGAAAATCTCCTCATGTGTTCAAGGTTTTGAGTTTGCAAGTGGGTAAGTAAGTCTTGTTGGCCTCTTCTGTGGAATTTATTCATTCCCCTTTGGTAGTATGGATGGCCTTTGATCCAAATGTCAACATGATCCACGGGTTTGTGTTATATAATGCTGTTTTCTGTGTTTCCCAAGGTGTGCAAGTCTATATGTGTATGTGGAATATGTGAAATATCAGATGAGTTCTAGGACATGTGATGAGTTCTAGGACATATGTGTGTGTGTGTGTGTGTGTGTGTGTGTGTGTGTGTGTGTGTGTTGGAGACTCTTCCACTGTAGGGGAACTTCAGTGCAACTTCAGACTAAACTTGCAGAAGCAGAGAGGAATGGCTGTCAAAGCAGAGCAGCGATGCAGATCACGGCCTACACGAGGTGCGTTGATCTTGAGTGTGTACATACCTGCAGACAGAGCACTGCCTTTGAGGCTGCAGGGCAGTGAACATGACGATAACTGAGTAGTTTCTGGGCGGGGCCTTGACAAAGCGACGGAACTTGTCCCCGTTCATCCGGACAACGGAGCGCCGAGAGGACCACTCCATCATCTGGTCAACCTTCTCTGACAGCATATTCTGAACACAGAGACGAGGACAAAGATAGTGAGGACATTGCATCCCATTAGGATGTCAGAACAATGAGTCCAACAATGCTTAGTGACAGCAGATTCAAAATGAAGGCATTTTAATCATTTAAAATGTTAAAAACACTCCTGTCGTAATACATTTACTCACGTACTGTACTTAAGTGCACTTTGGCAGTACTTGTACTTTATGAGTATCTACATTTTATGCTATTTTATACTTCAACTGCACTACATTTCGAGTGAAATATAGTATGGTTTACATTTATCTGAAGCGTAGTTATTAGTTACTTTTCAGATTAGGATTTTGAAATATAAAACATATGATGATCATGTAAAACATGTTACATTCTTAGATTACTATTTAAAAGTATGTAAATGTTAGAGTATATTACACAAATTATTAAAATGCTGCCAACACAATAATGCATGTGTAATAAAAATACAATTATATAAATGGTGCTATTTTGCAAAATGAGCACTTTTACTATTGATACTTTAATAAATGTTGCTGCTAATATGTATGTAGGCCTACTCTTAATTGAATTCAGAAATGGAGTATTTTGCTGCTTTTTCTGAAGTTAAATATTGTAATACTTCTTCTACCACTGCCCTTGTCATTTGGGAAAAAGCCTGTATAGAGAAGTTGCAAAACATCCGTTACACTCAAAATGACCCATTTGTACAATACTATCACCCAGCTTTCCCACAGAATGTATAAAAGTCCTTGATTTGTCTTGCCTTTAAAAGCAGGCACTTTCTCTGTATTTCTATGGTATTCCAGCTTTTGCATGACCAGGTAGGAGTGCTTTGAAAGTCCAACGCAGATACAGAGCAAGGTGTTGCTGGATGCCAGTTACTAAATCTAAATTTTAAATAGGTTTGACTCCTGACCTGCTTTGACTAATGGGATCCAAACAAAGAATCTGGAATACAACAAACCTAACCATTATTTACAGAAAAGGAGCCCTGACTTTGCAGTCTAGGTGTGTGCGTGTGTGTGCGTGTGTGTGTACAGAAAAGCCACAGTTCTTGGTTGTGTTTGTGTGTGAATTTTAGGAGTCTGCTGCTGATTAAATCCGGTCCGGCTTAGCTAAAAGGTCACAACAGAGTCAGCGTCGGAAAACACAACGCTAAAAGTAAACAGCACACAGCACACAGCATACATGTGTACACAAACACACCAGCTAGTGCCTGAGCAAGGTTTCTAAAGCTGAAATGCTTATGTAGGCAAATTCATATGGTGGGGTACGGTAATGATTCAGTGTGTGTGCGTGTGTGTGTGTGTGTGTGTGTGTGTGCGTGTGTGTGTGTATGGTCAGTGTTAGTTCTCAGCAGGACACTGCTTGGTACCTAACAGCATCATCTTTGCCAGACTTGAGCTCTGAACTGAAGAATGATGAAATACTGAGAGTGCTGATGAAACACTTGTTGTTTTCCAACCTCTGCTGATCAAACTGTACAGCGAGAAATCTGTACCGGTGGCATATTTTAATTTACACCATCAGACTTTATTTTTGTAAACTGGACTGCGCTAAATCTATACTGAGGGTTTGTTATGCATTTTTCATGAAATGCTTTTGTCCACCATTTCTGAAACAGATACAGAAGAACTGCTAAATGTTTTTTTCTACTCTTTTCTTTAAAACAACTGCCTTACTGTTAACGGGAATGGGCAAAAACAGGGTACACCTTGTTTTGTTGTTTTCTACGGAACACTGTAGTCTAAAATTAATGTCATGCTTTGGGTTGATAAAATCCTGCTACTCATAGGTTTACTATCAGTAGTAATATAAATGACCTTTGTGTGAAGGATCAGTTCTGAGCAGCTTTCTCACCAAATCAGAAAGGCAGCTCATCTTGGAAAAAACTAAAAGGATTAACACCCCGGTTAAAGCAGAATGAATAATGCAGGCATACCTGCCTGTAATAGGGATGACATTAGCTAATGGTGTATGACTCAGTTTAAATGCCAAAGCATATCATTGGTGGATGTTCTGAATGTTTTAAAATGTGGGCCACTTCTTGAGTTCTTCTCTGGAATGACAAAATACGACTTTAAACATTAAAACAAAAAAAGGCTCGATGCTGAGATTGCTTTTTTTTTTGCTGGACAAGTAACACACATAGCCATGTCTGTTTTAATGTTTAGTTCTAAATGTATTATTAAATCTATGGCCAACTGAGCAAGCCAAATGTGCCGACTTTCTCAAAAAGGCTTCTATACAATTCATACTTCTCGCTCTCAGTTGCCAGCCAACATATGCACACAAGTCTCGTTTGGACAGAGGGGCGTTTGACGCAGGGCTGAAGTGCAGCAGAGAGGAGAGGTGGGGCTTTTTGTGCTTGTATTCTCCCATACATTTCTCCCAATCTGCAATGACTTCACCTCAGTTAAAAGGGGTAACACATTGTGGCAGCGTCCTAGGCCACTCCATGCACGGTTACATTTCCGTCTCGCTCTCTCTCCATACCTCTTTCTACCCAGTAGTTTGCTAGTATTGGATCAAGTAGACAGTAGCTAAATAATTTAGCACTGCGTCTCACTCCTACTGCTAATCGAGCACAAAATCTCTCTTTCTCTCACACACACAAACAAACAAACGCATACACAGTAGGTCATAGCCTTGGCTTCAGACACGAAGCAGAGCAGTAGACTAAATCACTCAAGTAAACTGCCTGGAGAGAAGCTCAACAAAGACAAACAAAAAAAGTGGAAGAGATAAAGAAGAGAATGAGACGAAGAAAGAAAGACACACAAAGTATTTCTGCTGTACTGCTTGTTCACTTCAGACAATACACACTCCAGTATTAAAGGGCCATGTATAATGAGAGACGAGATTTACTAAGGGACACAGCACAAAGAAGACACAGACACACACACACAGAGACACACACACACACACACACACAGACCTTTCTGTACACCCTTGCTTTTTTTGTCTTTAATTTATCTACCAAGCTTTTCCCCGTGTGCATTCAGCCCCAAAAAGAGAGCTGTCAGTCCTGCAAGCCAATCATACTGCCAGTAATGATGCACTGCCTTACTCATGTTCTGCGCACGCACACACGCACACACACCCACAAACAATAGTGCTAAAAACATACAGAAGTACTACTTGTGAAGGAGTTGTAATGATAAATGATGATAATGATAAATATGCTGAAAAGCAATGGAGAGCAGCCACCAAGAAAGAATACTTGCCATTATGTAGTGCATGTTTTAAAGTATAAGCTGTTGGTTGGGTGGTTCTTAAAATCAACAATCCTACCAATGCAGTTTGAAAAAGATGTCTACGTACTAGACACATCATCATCATCCATCTAAGTTTTAGATTTAAATTTTGCATTAAACTACATATTTTTATATATCATGTGCTAAAACTGCATGAGAGTATGCATTTATCACCCTACTAAGTGTTATAATGGTTCTACTGTGGAGTAAGATTAGTGGCATTGATACATTATTTAACAGAAGCTGTAATACAAACCATCAATAGTAGTAACATGTATTAATTCTCTCTCGGAATAGTCGTTTAAACTAGTGTCAAC
Source organism: Bovichtus variegatus (assembly GCA_943593645.1). Classification (NCBI taxonomy): domain Eukaryota; kingdom Metazoa; phylum Chordata; class Actinopteri; order Perciformes; family Bovichtidae; genus Bovichtus; species Bovichtus variegatus. The sequence goes on along the minus strand of CALSCE010010678.1, from coordinate 746,006 downwards.
TTCAAAAACACTTAAAAACTGATTGTTTTGCCAGTTATTCTCAAACTCATTCTGTCTCCCAATTACAATCAACTTGTGCAGTCAAAAGTTTGATGTGGCGTTGTTTTTCTTTTACCAATGTTTCACATTAAAAGCCTCTCTGACCTACTACCTCCCTCATGTTGAGTTTAATAGCAGCTTCATATTTAGAGAAATAATGGCATAGTGGAACTGATTTAAACAGAGTCGTGAATATGGCATGAGTATGCTTTTTTTAGAAATAGAATCACGAATAAGAATAGAATTAAAAGTTTGGTTCACTCTTTGGTTGAAGTAAACAGACAATTGTTATGAGTTCACATCAATCATTATTGTCTATATCAAGACATAATGGTGCCTGTAAACTACAAAGTAGTTAAAATACTTCTAAGGAGCGATTCATGCCCAGAGCTATTTAAATACCGTATGTTAGACCTTCAAGTGACTCCCACACATCAGTGTTATGGCCCCCTGCATTACTTGAGCCTCACACACAAATATGTACAATACATAAGCACTCCAAACAGCCTATGACCATTAAAAACATTTATTTTCTACCCCACTGAGCACAGAGGGCACTAAAATGAATCACATCTAGAGAGTGTGTGTGCGTGTGTGCGTGTGAATAAGATGCAGAAATGGTGTGCAGATATTCTGCTTTATCCATCTGATTTTCTGTTACTCACTCTATGAATGTCATAACCTCTTTCTCTCACAAACACACGCACACATATTATAGGTCATAGGGTGGGTGGCAGACTGTATCAGTAGCACTTAACCGTGGTCTAAATCTCTCTCTAGTTCCCTCATTTCCTCTCATTCTCTTTTTGCAATTATGTCAATTTCCACTTGATCTTTGTCTTATCTCCTGTTTTTCTTTACTGCATTTTAATTTTTATCTTTGACTCCCTGTCCTTTCCACATTTCTTACATGACAAAGTCACGACGGCAAACCGCATATCATCGCTAAATACAGAATAAAAGGCTAAATGAAAAAAATCACTTTAAAAGAAAATCATCATTGCGAACAGAGGATCTGCAAACTGAGAGAAAGAGCTATGATGAGATTTAACAACTGCAAGAGAAAAAGCACTCCAAGGAGAGGAAAAGAAAAAGAGCCATTGATAGGGAGAAGGGATAGAAGCAGATTGAGGAAAATAAAGGATGAGGGGAGAGAAAAAAAGACAGGAAGATGACACATGGAGTGTAACGCAGAACTGACTCATGCACTGATGACCACACAGCAAGGAGGGCATGATAGAAAACATTTTTTTTAATTTTTTCTCTTTTTTGCCAGCCAGCCCGAAAACTTTCAACCGATCAGTCCCTCAGCCAGGTGGGCAACCAGTCAGTCAGTTATTTGTTTTAGTTAACAAAGCAGCTAAATAGGAAATTCGTAAATTGATGTTGGTCATTCACTCAAAGAATCAATTAGTAAATTAAGCAGATACTCAGGTGCTTAGTAAGTGTGTCTGTCAATCAGCTGAGTTGCTCAACCAAGGAATTAGTCAACAAAGTATTTTAAAAGCTGACCTGCAATGCAGCCAGGGCAGAGTCAAATGGCCCTTCATGACACATCACAACCAAGTAAAAAAAATCATCTCTGCAGAAAACTATATCTGATTTGCAGCGCTGAAGCACATGCACCATGCTTGTAGTGGTACAGAGATGATAGGATTGAGTCAATGGCATCATGACTGAGCCGGTCAAATCCCTTCTCAAAATCCAAGATGTTTTGAATGGGAGCGGTGGACTTTAGAGTGCCCACAGCTGTTACCAGGTGTTAGTATCTATTGTGCCACTTGAATTCCTTACGTTGATTTACAGGAGGGCAAACTTTCATTCATCTCCCTCTCCTTGAGAGCCAACTAAGAAGTTTGAGACAGGAAGTGCAGAGGATGGGGCGGCGGCTGAGGCGGCTGAGGCGGCTGAGGCTCAGGAGGTAGAGTGTTGGGGAAGGCTGAACGTTCGATCCCCGGCCCCTTGCGGTCAACAAGTCCTTGGGCAAGATACTGAACCCCAAATGGCTCCCGATGGCATGGCCAAAGGTGTGTGAGTGTGTGTGTGTGTGAATGTGTATCACTCCTGATGAGCATGTAGCACCTTGTATGGTAGCCTGTGAACGCTGACATGTGTTGTAACAGGCTAAGAACTGCATGTATGTATCTACCTGCTTGCTGTAATATTGCTCTACAGTGCCATTAGTGTTGAACCCCCACTACAGGGTATCTTTAAGTGTCTTGTAGTTACTGGATGGGGACAGCCAAGAGTTCCCCCAGTCAGTTAGGGGTTTGAACGGCAAACCTTCCTCATGAAAAGCTAACAGCATTTGTTCAATCCACAATCCCTTGCTCTGAGCGGTGTAAACGGAGGTCTATTGGAAGTAAATGGGTCTCAGCTTTGGCCATCACGCTCCTTTGCAGTTTCCTCCAATTCTTCCATTGAAAGAGGGATTACTGGAAATTGGCTTCGTATAACAATGAACAAAGACTCATCTCTCACACACCCAGACCCACTCTCAGTCTCACACCCACCCACACTCACACACACACACACACTTTAAAAACCAACCAAACGTCAATATCTCATAATCGTAGTGTCCTTATGATGACTTGGTGACTTTGTGTTGAGTTAAAGTGAAACTCAGGAGGGCAGAACTAATGAGAAGGGAAAGAAAAGCAACATTACTCATAATTTGGATGTTTTTTTGTTTTGTTTTGTTTTGTTTTGACAGGAACTAAAGGGAAGGATTAAATGAATAAAATAGAGGGGAAGGATGTAACTGAGAGGTTAAAGACCGAATGGAGTACAAATACATATCGTGTTGATAAAAAAAAAAAAAATGGTTTAACATATAGAATGAGAGGGAGCTGAGGAATCTATGAAGAGGAAAGAAAATTAAGCAGAGGAAGAGAGGAGATGCATGGAGAAGGAATAGTTCAAGAGAGGGGGTGGGGGGGGGCATGAAGATGAGAGAGAGCAGGGATGAAGAAGCAGTAATCTTTCCACACTTCATAACACAAAATTCCTCACACGATGTGTGGTGTGATGTAAGCACATAATGTACCTTCTAAGACAGTTGCCTGTCAGAGCTATTGTTTCCATCTCTCAATTCATCTCCCATTGAATCAACATGCTTTCATATTGGCAGCTCCTTATTTGTTAGCACATAATCTGCAATTCCTAAAATATCATGACTTGTCAGTGGAGGGGTTGGGGTGGGGATTTGTCAGCTTATCAGCCTAATAACAGTTATTTGATATAAACTCATTTTTCCCCTGCCTTTGTCCATGCGTCTTCCAGTCTATCACCCTCTAGTAATTTTTATTTTATTTATTTATTTATTTTTATCTTTCCCCCATTTGCTCCCTCTGTGATGCTTATAGAATATCTAAAGATCTGTCTGCCTTTTATTTTGCTTAAAGATTACAGTTTCTTTCTAAACCTCCCAGGCACATGGTGTGACATTTTAAATCTTCTGTCATTTCCTTTCCCTAGGCTGTCTGTCTCAGTCGTTTGTGTTTGTTGGTTATGGTGTCTGCGAGTTTCATCAAGGTAACGTTTTTCAGACAGTTTAAATGCCAGTTACGAGGAGTCATAAGACTGCTATTAAAGCTGAAATCAAATGTTAAAATGATAAAAACACAATATGCTTTGGGTGTGGAGTTAGGCTGACTGCTCACATTCATCACACAACTCAATTAGAACACAAACTAAGTTAAGACTTTAAAACTGTCTGCATTGAAGATCATTCAAAACTCTTAGTTAAGAAAACATGTTTTAATGTAAAATCGCTAATTTGTTTTAGCTATATCCGTTTCTAGAGTTGCTCTCTAGGGGATTTTTTTTTTTATCTGTTATTTCCATCTGTACAGCCTGAGCAAGACAGTTGTTGTGGAGGAAGGTAAGAGCATTGCTCATTTAGCCCGCCCCCCCCGGGGTAAAAAAAATAACATATGGAAGAATACTTTAACAAACACTGGAGTAGCCAAACTACACCCACGGCAGTAATCCCAGTAATTTAAAACATCAACAAACTAGTGAGTGCAATCTATTTTACTTGTATTTTGTCAGTGACAGAATAGGAGTAGAAAGCCAAGGATAATTGTTTATTCACTCTGCTTGACCTCTGCTCACCTCTTTTTTCCTTTTTCCCGGTCTTTGCTGATATAATTTCTCTAGGGAAGCAAATAACTCCAATTGGGTTATGGGGCATCAGTGGAGTTTGATTTTGTTATAAAGGCATCCCAATACTAACTGGGGATGGACATGCGGGGCAAGGGGCCAGTCCTACTGTGAAAACAGTAGGGAGTCAACGATAGCTCTCGGGGAGCATATGGTCACTATAGAGCCCCCCACAATAAAGCCAAGAGAAGGAGGGACGAGGGGAAAGTAAATGAAAAACAATTGAAAGAAAACAGGCTTTAGGAAGGATGAAGAAAGGAGGAAAATTGCCTGGGCAAGTAAAAGAGAGAGAGACAAATAGAGAAACATAAATCAATATAGAAAGAAACAAAGGCACAAAAGGAAAAACGGTAGTTATACAGCATAATAAAAAAAGACATCGTAGTTAAGAAAGAGGGAGACCGACAGATATTAAAACAGCAGAATATGGTGACACTGACATGCAGCTAAAGTTATTGTTTCAGGTTTGGGATTGTACGTCTCATACCTTATAATATTTGAGGCTGGTAAACATAAACAACTAAACATGATTATTGCTGCAAATTGGTATATTAAATTGTGTCGACACCGAGTTGATGCTTGTTTTCCCAGTGGCTATTGGGCAAAGATGATATTAGTGTGCGACAGTTTAGGACTTTAATGTCTTTACTTCCATTCAAGCTGCAGAACAGTCCAAACCATACTAGTATTTACAACATGTGAAAATGCACAAATGTGGAGAAGTCTTCCTGCCTGTTGTAATGAGGGCTGATCAATGCAATACACAGTGTGTAGTGTGTCTAAAGCCTCCGTGCCGTCTCATACTCGTTGTTCACCTCGGGACAAACAACCGGACAATCATCACTATTCCATTTCTGTGATGATCCTAAAACAAATGAAACAGAAACAAATGGTTTCCTTACTTTTTCTTTTTAGTAGCCAAAAGCATGTTACAAAAAGGAGCGCATGATTATCTGGCAAAATGCAAGGCAAAACAAATTTGTGTGTAAATTAGTTTCCTCAAGGATTTAAATTTGTTGGGGTGGGGGGATTTTATGAAAGCTTACAGCAGTCAACATCAGATGAAAATGTAATAAAAAAAAAATAAAAAAAGTGCATCACAGGATTTGAAAAAAGTAATTCCAACTCCTTGAGGGGCTAGGCAGGAAACTCTCTGCATGCCAGGGAAGTAAGAGAGGCTGTTTCTGTCTCGTACAGCACAATCTGTGGTACTCTTGAGCAAGACGCCCGGGAGGCAAGGATAAGAAACATAGACGAGCCATGTTACTACTCCACAAGGCTGGCGCAATGGATACACATGTATTGGCTGAATTGACTTTAAACCCAGAGAAAGTCATTATATGAAATGTTCCTTTGTGTTAGATGACCATAAAGAGTAACTTTTCCAATTTAAGTCAAAACTAACAATAACCAACATTACTTTTTTGCCCTTAGTAAAAAAAAAAAAAAAAAATAAAAAAAAAAAAATGTTTTAAAAAAAAAAAGGAACAAAAAAATCGATACGAACTTCAGAAATAAAGAAAATGGATTTACCAGTTTGAAGACCACTAGGAAACAAAAAAAAAAAAAAAAAAAAGGAGAGAACATAAATGGAGCCCCGTATATGCGTTGGTTGCAGCAAAGAGCCATTCTCTTGAGTTTAAAAAGAACACAAAGCCAATATGAGGTCGCCTTCATCTCCCAGATACATGACTAATTCATCATGGGGTGGTGGTAGTCTAGTGGTCTAGTAGTCAGGCTTTCAAATAGATCACAGGAAGGTTGTGAGTTCAACACCAGGCTGCCAACATTGAGCTCCTGAGTAAGACACTTAACCCTAAGTTGCTCCAGCAGGACTGTCCCTGTAGTTAGTTCACTGTAAGTCACACTGGATAAGAATGTCCGCTGAATGACCTGTAATGTAATGTAATCACCATGTAGGGGACATGTTACCATCAAGTCTTTCCATGCCTTAGTATCTTTACTTCAGCTGACTCTTCCTCTTAACCTGAAGTAGGCTTAAGTAAAAGATTGTTTTTTAATTTTTTTTATTATTAACATGCCACTCAAGGAATCATGAGTTATCTGCAAGTGTTTGACGAATCACACAAACTCAAGGTTGTGCATGGGGTCACACTCTTACCCTGGCTTTGTGTTTCACATTTACCTGCAATAAGTGTTCAGCTTTAAACCTGTGTGTGTATTATGTGATCAAATGAGACCAAATTTTGCATTCAGCTCGCTTACTGATTTTGGTAGCACGGGTCAGCTGTGGGTGTTTAATTAAACACTGCAGTGAAAAGGGGAAGAACAAATGCACAGCTTGATCTACCGATACATCCTTTTTAATACACCGTCCATCAAATTAGAAAGAAAAAAAATACTGAAGGACTTCAGTCAAGGATGTCAGGGGCTAAGAAAGGCTCTGTGTGTGTGTGTGTGTGTGTGTGTGTGTGTGTGTGTGTGTGTGTGT
>CALSCE010010678.1:715276-734222 GCA_943593645.1 Bovichtus variegatus | reverse complement strand
ACACACACACACACACACACACACACACACACACACACACACAGATAATATGCCACCTCATATCAGCTATACATCAAGGTGAAGGTGTGTGGAGGGGGGGGCAGTAGAGAAATGGAGGACGAGGGGGGAAGGTTGAGGGACAAAAAAGGAAATGTAAAATGGGATGAGAAGAGAAAGATAAAAAGAGAGGGGGGGCAAAGGAGAGAGCAGCATTTGCCTCTGGAGATAAAGAGTGCTGAAGAAAGGCTAGGGATGAATGATCAGATAAGAGCCAATTAGCAGTTAGACAGAGTGTCCAGAAACACAAAGGTCTAACTATTTAAGCAATAGTTGTCCTGATACAACAGTCAGAAAACACTGAGAATTTAGCATGTTTCAGTTCAGTCACACAGCAGTCAATGAGTGAGACAGTGTCTGACTGAGAGACTAAGGCCATCTTCATCACATACGAGATGGATGCTTTCAAGGGTTCACGTCACCTGACAACTCAAGACAGTTGTGGAGTGGGTACTCGACACCTAGGACCCACTCAGTGGTTTTTGTTTTTTTATTTTTATTTTTTTTAAATCACTGTTCGAAAAATATTATGGTTGGTAAGTTATTCCAGTTTACTAGCCATTGGCAAATAGACCTACAAGTTAATTGTGGACCCTGCCTTGAACGACTGGCATGCTAATGCGATGCATCCGTGTTTGATTTTCAGGGACTTGTAAAAACCAAGAGGGATAACAACAAGCAGCATATTTTTTATTATTCTATTTATTTAGCTTTTTCAATTTCATAGCTTGAAGAGATGCTTTCTTTGTTTTTTGTTTTATAGCCTATTGTCACCTATTGCCTTTTGGGAACATTTTTGTTCAGTGTGATACAGAAATGTTTAAAATGTTTCTTTAAAAAAGAAAAGAAAATGAAAATAGTACTACGGTCTGTTCAAAATAAATAAAAAAGAAACATATCATTATGTATTTGGTTTTATTTCTTTGTAACATTGTCGAACTCACACCGAACCGTGACTCCTAAACCGGGATATGAACCGAACTCTGATTTGATTACTGCTACACGCCTAGTAATTACCAAAAATCTACTTTGATATGGCATGAATGTGGCATGAAGTCCTAAATAACTCACTAAACTAATAAACACTAAGTTACTAAGAGCTGACTTCCTGGCTGACAAATGAAGGAAAGACCTAGTAACTGACTGACTGAATATTTAACACGTACACTTCGACACAAGTCTGGTGAGACTGGTAATAATACAAAAGGCCCTTTGACATTTCGATGGTAGCCAAATGTCCCTGAGCTCATTTGCACTTAATGCATGTATAATGCACTTAATTACAAACCAATTACATTAGTAAAACCGAATTACAGCCAATGCAAAATAATAAACTACTCGCCTACTTTGCCTAGTTGATAATCCAGCCTTTGCTCAAGGTGCAAGGTTTAATTTATTTAAATTTTTATTTTTCAGGTTGGTGCAGAAGCCAGAAGAAGATACATATCCAGGATCCCTGTCTAGCTGTGGCCACCTTGTAACATGAAAGGTTTCCCACAATTAACAGTTCTCCTGCCTGAAATTCAGTCTCTCTTCTGTGGGCTTTAACTCCTTATATGCAGCTTTTTTATTTTTCTTATGGTATACAGTAACTAAAGCTATACATGTGAGTTTTTTCCTCTTTTCTATAAATAACCCGAGGGCATACCTGACAATATTCACCAGTCAATTAACAATATATGGCTGACATGTCATCAAATGACTGAATGAGTGAGTCAGTGTTTGAGTGACTGATTGAACGCAAGTTAGAAAGTGATCCACTGATAAAAAGCAGTGAATAACCAGATGTATTACTAGCTGATAGTGGCTAACTAGCATATTAAACTGTATGTAACCAAGTGACATTAAGGGGTTGTGTCAGAGTAGCAGTCTGACTGGTAGTTAAGTGAGTGAATGAATAACTGACTGCAGATTATTAAATAACTGACTACATGATTGAGAAAATGACTGATTCAAAGGCTAACTAAGCAAAAGAGAGAAGGACATTTCGAAAAAGAGCAACTGCCTCTACCTCTGATGAATGACTTTGAGAACTTAAGTGTTCGCAACAACAAGGAAACACGCTGCACTCCTCTTAGATTTAATAGGGCTGGCCAAGAAATTAGCCACAGAAATGTCAGGAAAATGGCAAGAGTTAGGAGCAAGGGACAGGGGGAGAGAAGAAGAAAGCAAAGAGAACAAGGGAAGGACCCGATGGAGGAGAAAATTAGGGAACAAGGTAAAACAAAAGAGAGAAATCATTTCATGACACCACATGATTATAGAAATGTCAAAGGGGTGCATAGAGAAGGGTGGAAAGAAAAAAAATACTGGGGAGGTGACATGGGAGGGAAAAGGGGTGGACAACGGGAAGGAAAGCGGGAGATGGAAATCCTTTTGCCACTCAGAAAATGTGTTATAGAAGTGTTGGAAAGGGGAGGGAAAAAAGGAGGAGGAGAGGGAGGAATAACTGAGGAGGAAAATGACTTGGTAACACACGCCATCAGTCATTGGAAAAGCAGGCCTGACATCACTGCATCAATAATTCAGATGACTACCGCTAATGAGCGAGATCCAAACAAATCACCCCTGAATTTACTGGGAGAACATTGAAACATTTCCTGTGCAAAATATGGCACCATTATAGCTGCAGTTTGGGCTGTATTGGCAACACACAGGGGAAAGGGGGTTGGATACAATATAAGAGAGCATTGGCATGCACGCATGCATGCATGCATAAAAGAGGAAAACCAAAAAGGAAAAGACCCATTTGGCAAAAGGCAGAAATAAGACTGTGATAAAGAAACACTGGAAGGAGAATGTGTCGTCTCTGTGAGAGCGTTGACAGTGGAAACGGCTGGAGAGCAGGAGACACAGAAATGTAAAGACAAACCCAGAGAGTGCAATTTGGTAGCACTAAGCCTAGATCAAACCCGCTATGGTGTCTGGCATTGGACAGATGACTGTAACTAACACACACTGCACACACAGAAAGCAACTTTCTTCCTCGCAACTCATCACACTGACAACAGCACCTACACAGCAGGGGCCGATATTAAAACTACAATCCACGGTTCCCCACACAGCATGATAACAGGCACTCATTTTTACAGCATGGTTGTTTAATGGCGACAATTAGCTATCTTTTCTCATAGAGTACCTGCTTGTACTATTAAATCCATGGGCAAAGACTGCGTTAACTCTCAGCTATTGTTTATTCTCCAATGAACAGGTCAAACAGAAAACCAAGAGTCAATAGTGCTTACACAGTGTTTAGCTTCAAAAGCCCCAGTCTAAACTCAGCAAGTGGCTTGGGTTATGCCCTGAAGGGCACAACCTGGTAGTTTATTGCGCCTCTGTGTGCAGAGGTAGGCTCTTATTATTCCGATCCACTTATTGGACTGGTCCCTGGGTGTGGTAGCAAGCCCACTACTTTGAAATCTCTATCTCTCTGTAGATATATAACTCTCAAGATATATAATTCTCCTTGCCTCAGACCTGCTGCCCTGGACTTTTTTTCTCTCTTTACCTCCCCTGACTCCATAGGCCTAGGTATAGGAAGTGCTTACATTGGTTCTTTCTTTGTGCTGTAGTCAGCCTTAAGACAGAAACACAACACAAGCTAGATATTATATCTAGCAGAGCAAGGGTGATGAATGAGGAAGTATTGAAGGGATATAAATATAATTTTTCTCTCCACAACTATTTCTTCCACCCCCTGAGGGGCATATAGCGAGATTTAAAAACAGGCAGGGGTCCATCGCTGCTGACCTAACTTGTTTTTTTTTTTTCTTGAAATTAATGTATTTATCCCCCCATGTTTGTCACACTCATGATCAACTCAACTTTCTTCTTAACTTTTCCTAATCTCAGACTATTTTTATCTTTATCTATCCACTCATCTGTACATCTGTCCTAAGGGAAAATAAGGGAAATGAAAATGTCCTTAACTTTCTTAAATATTAAACTTTCTATGGCATAAATAACAGTCGCCAAAAACTGCCGCTATCAGGACTCTAGGGTCTGGCTATGAAAGTAATACCATTTTCCATCGTCATGATACACCACATCTGTGCTGCAAAGCCTTGTGCTGTACTGTGCCTGGGAATGTCACTCACGAGAGCGACAAATTCAGGAAATGTGACGGGACTCGTTTTATACAGTTCGGGGGGCTCAAGACATACAGAGGCGCGTTGACGTGTTAAAATCCGAAAGGACGCAGTACACTCACTTATGGCGCACCCTATTATTTCACCGATAATGCTACATTGTAAATAACACAAATCCGTGTTGAAATCGGCAGGTGTAGAGCTAGTTAACGTTATCTGTTAGCAGCCGGTAACAGAGGAGCTGTTGACTTGCATTATGGTGTGTTACAGCTCTATTCAGTATAAATGCATATTGGACGAAAGTAAATTACTGAACCTTAATGTCAGTCAAATGATTTGCTCAAGATGTGATTTCATTCAGACAAGAAGAAAAGACCCAAGTCGAATTTATGCCTGATGAAAAGGGTTAAGGAGAGTCCCGACTTTCATAACTAGGTTATAATTTATGAATTTCACCATTAATAGCACAAGAGCAACACTAAACAGGTATCGTACATGAGCCGGTCGTAAAAAACTCCCATTTTATTCCGCAGAGTAACATTGTTTCATTCACTGCGATACGAGCGGTAATGGGGAGAACCAGCATGTTTCATTACTGAATATGGGACTATTCTGTGCAGTCACCATATCAAGTGGTTTCATTTATGAGCTGGCATACACAACAACTGGCCTGGCCAACATGTTGTCACAGGCAGCTGTCACTTACACAGTGTAGCCTACACAGTAACGGTCCAGCTTTACTGTGCATGTCCTGCGTCGCTTTTGTTGAGTTTTGTTTCCCTCATTCGTTTCTGCTCTTAACAGATAGAAACGTCAGTGCTTCCGATTCACCCGCTCTTATCATGCCTTCAGAGTTGTAATGAAGTCCATTACTTCTTCACACTGTTAATGCAAGCGCAAACATTTCTACAACTCCTTATTGTAGAACTTATAGTGGTGCCTCCTTACTTCACACCTTTGTTAGATTTCATTAGATTCATAGCAGGGTTTTGGTCCCATTTGATTTTGGTGTATGACAAAGAAATCATGGGTTGACATTATGGAATCAATTATATTACACAACTAACTGAGGCCCCAGTTTACCAGAATGTTTTTGTACATTGTCTGGGACACTTGCAGCCACTTTCCCAGTAATGTTAAGTCTCTACCGCGTCAATAAGTTTAGCTGCGAGGTCGTCAGCTGTGTGTTTGCCTGGCATATTCGTCAGGATTTCCGCCAGTGTCCGGAGAGAGAGAGTGTGTCTGTGTGACGATGAGTTTTGAGTTAGCAGTAACGTTATAGCTGTGAAAATGCTGCAACCTCCTCAAGACCCAAGCAAAGTTCCCATGTCTTGCTTGCCACCTGCTGATTAAAGTGAAGGGGGTTAGCCTCGGAGTTAGGAACCACTCAGACTCAGACTCACTTAATGTGGGCTGACCTTTAAGGTGAACCAGCTAAGATCTTCCTCCACCTTGTCCACCCCCTCTGCCATGGCCCCAGGCAGGCAACTGGGAAGGAACATTTCTCATATTATAACTCCTCAATATCTCTCCTGTGGCTCGTCGAAAGCATGTGCGTGTGTGTTTGTGTGTAGCACGTGTGGCTAGCTCCTGTCTGCTACTTGGCATAGTCATACAGGATGGACCAAAGTTAACAGTTAGTGGACACAATATGGAACTTAATGATTTAAAGATAGTGGCAATGTCAATGATGGAGAAGCAAACTAATAATAGCTGGATACATTTCAGCTAAGTAAGTAATTGAGAAACGCTCTCTCTGTCACTCATTAGATAATGCAGAGGTGTCCTTGAGCCGGTCAGTGCCTAACAGCAGACTGTGGCTATAATGGGCAGCTCCCTGGTGTTTTGTGAATGTGAATCAAGGCATTGCTGAAAATAAACACTGACATCAGCAGACTGTCCCTGGGTATAAAAAAAAAAAAAAAAAAATGTGAACAAGAAGAATCAATTGTTTTTATTAACCCACAGACGACTGTAGGCTTTTTCCCCTCAAAGCTTTGATAGACAAACATACTAAAAAGCAGAATGCTGGACAAATGAATGAGAGTGGGATCTTCTTCGGTGTTGCAATATGAACAGATCTTGCACCAAGAAAATGTCTAAAAGTATTGTCTAAGGTTTGAAAAAAAAACAAGTTTATCTATCTTATATATTACCCCCCTTGTGTTTTAATTTGCACACACACACACAGACACACACACACACTCCTTTAAACTGTCTCTATAGCTCACTTAAGCAATAGTAAGAAAATTAATATGGCTGAAGAAGTTAGTGTATTATATAAGAAAAACAGCTTACTAAATGTTAACTTTACAAGTGAGAAATATGCACTTATCCTGGCACAGCTTCACCCCAATGGTTGCGACACATTCACTACACATACACCTCGCAAGGCATCAACATTAGTGATAGAAAAAATGAAGTGTTTACAGTGAACTGCAGGGCAAATTTGTCAGTGTCAATTATTCATTCAATCTCTCTCTCATTCAAATGCCTTCAGTGGTTAACCTGTCCATTTATTCATCAGTTTATTCTTCCACTCAGTCAGCTCTTTCTTCATCCATTTGTGGACATGTTCAAATCTTTATTCATTCATTCAAATATTTGTTCACTTGTCATGTATTTGTCCATGCATTCCATCATTTATTAATTCCGCAGTTTGCCCACTCAATCAATTTTCTATTCATATGCTAAATCAACTGCAAGAGAAGTGCAGATGAGGCGGTGCAACAGTAATGTTACAATAGCACTGTGACTTCGTTAAATGTCCTTGGTCCATAACAAAATAATAAAACAAACTTAAGCTACCCACTAAATGTTGATGAGTTGAGACTCCAATTTGAATCTCATGTTGACAGTTTAAGCATCACTTTTTTTTCCTGCTAAATCACTGTACACAGGATAACAGCATAGTGGGTTACAAAGATTTACAAAATATAGTATTGTCTCAAAATGTTCTAAATGCAAACCTAAATTTAGGGAGGAGGGTGATGGAAAAGGAGACAGAGCAGCGTGAAGTCCACCTCGTTTCTTCACTTTTTTCTGGACAGCTAGCTTCGCCTCAACTAGTCCTGAACCTGACTGGTCACTGGCACAATGATTACCATATTGCCACGGAATCATGCCCCGAGTGTCAACGCAGAGGGCACAAAATATTAAATGAAACATAAAAAAAAGTTCAACTCTGCTCAACTTTTGCTGCAACGCAATGCTTCATCAAAATGCTTTGTTAGACAATCAAATACATTGATTGATACAGATTGAATGCTGTATTTCTACTGTTTATCATGCGATTGTCATGGTAACTTTGCAGTGTTTTGGAGTCTGATAAGTCTTTGACCGCATTAATCCAAAAACCTCATCACTCCTGGTTATTACCATCAGCCCCACTTTGTTTTGCAGTACGCGTTGCTTTATCATAAGACTGTTTCTGGTCTGAATCCCTGCTAACAGTGCTGTCAGGAGGCATGATGTGCACCACAGTGTGTTAGGACTTTATTAGGCCTTTATTTACAAAACTATGACGAGGACACACACTTTTTAGTTTACTTTTCACTGTGTAAAAGTCAAAAATTATGCTTATGTTAGATGGCAGCAAATGCACAAAACATGAGCCACAACCTGTGACTTGACATGTAAACTGTTTAGTGTGAGTTGGACTGTGGTGAAATTTTACAAAAGCCATAAATACTTTAGTTTGACAAACTAATCTTACAGTCTATGTGAAATGGTTGCAAACTCCAGAGAAGCTAAGAGTTGAACTTGAGTAGGCCTTTAAATTTGTGAAATTACTATTCCCAAGGTCAAAAAATTACTTTCACAACTACATGAATAATATAGTAGCTGTAATAATTCTAGGTAATAACAATGCACCTGTAATAATGTTTAGTATTTTAATTATACATAACTAAAGCACAAACGAGCAGTACATAAATAAAAATAAATGTCGCATCATAAACGTACATGGTAAAGTAATACCTTGTGAAAGATATAGTGGCTCTGATTTAAATTTTAAAAGTATCACAGGATGCATAAACACACAAATAAATGAGTAATAATCACAAAGAACCCTGTTCGATCATCATACGTTGCGCATTGCACTTCCCCTGTCAGGGTTACAGATTATATTGCAAGAGAGAAAATGACTAATATAACCAAAAACATATTTGTAAGTCATTGATTTCAGTTGATTCAACACGAAGCAGGTGCCAACATTCACCGTATGATGGAAAACCGCCCTTTCAGCCCAGTGACAGATGTCAGATTGAGCAAATAAGACACAATAGCTTCCGCCTCACTATCCCTTTCAGCAGAAACATCACCTTCTATCGTGTAAATGAAATAACCATAGGACAATCTCTTCCGCTAAACCCGCAATAACTGAGGGCTGTTCCAGTGCACTACAACAACCTAATTCAGCTAGCATGCAGCTATGTGTTGTGGTTATTGTGAGATTCTCGCCAGCATCGTCTAACATCACTGTTAAGCTACCGAGAAGTAAAACACAGCACTTCCTGCATTTACACATTTCAAAATAAAATATGTTTATTAAAGACATTATGTAGCAATGTCTTGGAGTGCCGTTAGTGAAGCTATAACATATACAATGTCGATATAAAGACGTGGGATGTTAGTAGCGAGCCAATACCAAATTTACTTTTTTACAGAAAACTGTACACACATAGCTAACGTTAGCTACATTAGCTTGCTATGCCTGCCTATGCATGTACACTTGTCAAAATATACAGAACGCTAACACAGGAAAAAGTCCATCACAAAACGTAAAAAGGACAACTTGTAAGCAGTGACTCTTTTATTTACATCAAACGAGAGGCATTTATTGTTCGCCAAACAGTGGATAACCAGAACGTCACTCCGACAAACTTCCTGTTTATCCTGACTAACGCTCACTAGCTTAACGCGCAACAGAAGATTCAACCTGCACACTCATATCATAAAACAGCACAACAATATTTGCTGAAAAATTAATTAAAGCGGTTAAAGCGTTACCTCCTTCTTCTTCTGTCCTCCCCCGGGCGGCAGACATAGCAGCAAGAGGAAGAAAACAGACAAGACCGGCAGGTTAACGAAGGATTTAGCACAAACAGACGCCATGACGGAAGGATGGTCTGACTGCGAGACACGTTTCCGACGAGTGATTGGATGCTGAGTCGACCAATCAACGGAAAGAGATTTGAAGCGCAGACGCCTCTGGGATTTGTAGTGGTTTAGAATGACATAAATTTACTAACAAGATACTTTATATTCACATCTCGAAGTCATACTTTTATTTCCAGCTTCGGGGGTGGCCTCTATTGCGAACTCTATATAACATTATAATTATATCCTGATCCTTAACAATAAGTTATTTAATTACAATACACTGCATATACTATAGGCTAGTGTAATAACTTCATAGCCTACTTGGCATCCTTTTCTCAACCTGACCTGTTCAGGGCATGCTCGCTGTAATTCTGATTCATTCAGCAGCTAAATGATGAAAATAAAACAAAAAGAAGAGACAATGGACATTCGTTAGAAAGCCCTCTGTCACAGAGGATTAATTCAACTGATTTTATTGTATATATTAATTCATGGGTAAAGTTAGGCTATGCCTCCACAAATGCAACATGGAAGTGTCTTGTTTTTCGGTTGGGCTCCAATGCAAAACAAATGTCATTTTGTACAATAGGTTGCATTAAACATACATATATAATTTAAACCCACACCATTATTTCCAAAGCACGTCAGGCAAAGAATTATATGAATGTTCATTTGAAGACCCTAATCAAAAATAATCAATATTTTTAGAATGTACATGCTACCATTTTTTTAGTTTACTTAATTTTATTATTTTTCCGTTGGGAATGCGTTTCATTCTCAGAACAGTTGAAATGAGTAAAATGACTTGAGCGAAAATGTTCCCTTTGATTAAGTTACTGATCTGCAGCTTGGCCTGCAATTTATCAAAAGTGTTAAGGAATGTGACGTCTGAACCAAGGACCGCATATTTTTGTCTCTCTGTTTCTCCCTCTCGTATGTTCTGGGAGTGGTGAGATTGTCGCGGACACTTCATGGAGTTAATTGAGGGGGACAAATGATTAATGGGAAATCATTGGGGGTGACATGTCTCCCTGTCACCCCATGAAATTACACCTCAGCACTTTCTGTCCAATGTAGTGAAGTACTTTAGCCTTGCGATAAACATTACTTTTACCTGTGTAAAACTTTTTATAATCAGAGCAGTGTTTAGTTGATAAGTGATATATGTATACAGATGCTTTACACTTTTCAATACAATGCAGTCCAGTGCCAACACCACAAGAAACTGCAGCTTCATTATCTCAACACACTCTCAGCAAAAATTACTATATGTCAGTATCACAAGATTCAAGGTTCAGCTTTATTTTCATTATACAAACCAGGATTGCACAATGAAATGCACTTGTAGCCCCCTCCACATGTCCATCTCTTACACCTAACCCACAATAGTTATAGGCTGTTCCGAGTCCGCACACAGAAAATGTATAAACAGAATATAACGTATACAAATGAGGAAATAATAAAACAATAACGTATAGCATATATGTGTATATATACATTGCAAATATCTCAAATACAATATAATATAAAGGATATTCTGCTGGAATGCATTACATTGGACGTGGGTTTCTACTTTTCCGGCCACTTGGTGTAATTCTGTTGCTCTAACCCAAAGGCAAGGGAGAGGAAGTGGCTAATCTAGTTTAGTTTGTTGCATTCACTCTCTGTAGTGCAAAATAGCTTTATGTCTGTCTTTTAGATTGCATGCCTACTCAGGAGGTAAGCCCTCTATCGACAAATTTCAGCTCTTAACCACATTATATTATACCGTTCATCTCAGGGTGGAGGGGGAGGGTGTTAATGGCCAAATGCGTAAGTGGCTTCTGCAAGGTATGATGATCTACTGGAAGAAACCAATGCCCTAGAATCTGCTGATAAATGGTAGTGAGAGCAATATATATTAATATATTAATAAGACATGCACACTAATAAACGCAAAAATCATAATTTAGGAAGGGAGGAATGAAGTGATTACTTATGTATGAAAGAAGGAAGCGTAGTCTAGTCTCAAACTCTCTCCATCTCTCTCACTCTCACACACATACACACGCTGCTGAAATGAAACGCATGTTGGAATATTAAAGCCAATGCACCGTGAAACAATCAGTACGTGTTGCAGTCTTGTTAAACCACAGTTCATTCGCTCTATAGCAACTCCATCATTGAAATATCCCCAGACTTGTTGGGCTCGGTTACAGAATTTGTCAAATGATTCCCCTGGCATTGCCTTGCATTGTTATTACATAGAACTGAAGTTGCTGAACTTTTTAATGTAAAGGTCACAGGAGTTAATAAGCTGCACCACAGATTGCATCTGGTAAACATTTTGTTTTAGTGACGGCTGTTCATTTTTCTCTTTCTCTTTTACTAATGGATTATTTGCTCTATATGAGAAAATAATTAAAAATGCCCAACACTATTTCCCAAAACCCAAGTTGACATATTGAAATTGCTTTTGTCCAAAACCCACAGATTTTCAGTTTACTATTTGTAGAGGACTAAGAAAAGCAGAAAATATTCACATTCAAGAAGCAATGGCGAGTGGATTCATGGCAGGCTTAAGAGGCGACTTAAACCATTCATCAATCTTTGCATATTCATTTTCAGTAAATCAACACATTACATAATAGACCGATCTTTTAAAAACTATAACTGCTATGCTGTCATGGAGAGATAACAGTGGGGAGACGTTTACACTGTTTTATTTCTTCCAAATGTAGAGAGCCAACTTGATGAAAGTGAGACTAAAATAAACATTTGTGTCATTCATCAGGCAACCATCTGATCAAATACATGTGGCACATCTGTATTATGATGTAATGTTCCCTCATTCTCCCCTCAGCCTCCTTAAATAGCAAGCAAGCAATCGCTACCTTTCTCGTTTCCATTTTCACATGCATCCCCTACGTTATCCCCTACGTAACTTACAATTTGCTGTCAAACTTTTTGCTGCATGGCAACACTGAAAATGTGACCCTTCCATAGGCTTTTTCTCTCTCTGCGGCCAGCAAAGCAAACAGCTGCACTTTGCATTTAAGGAAAAGAATAAAGCTCCTATCTGATCACAGCCTAGAAGAGTGTTGTAAGAGGGAGAGAGCAGAGCGACGGAGAGAGAGACAGAGAAGCCTGTTAAAGTCAGTTGCCGCCACTGCACAGCTGCATTATGGTGCTTTAGAGCGGCGGGGCAGGTAAAATGACACACTAGAGTCAGGATGGAGTCCACCATCATTTAGGAATAAGGACAGATATAAAGAAAAAGAAGATCAGTTGTGAACAATATCCCATGGGAAATGGTGTTTCATATAAATTCATGAGCATTTGCTTGAAGGAAATTACATTTAGTATAATGTTTAAGGCTATCTTTGCTTTTGATGAACAGTCGTGGCAATATTCTGCAAGATTCTGTCCATTTGCGTTTGTGGACAAGCAGCAGATAAAGCCAAGTAAATGAGAGACAGTATGGAGGGAGAGAAAAACAGTTTATGGTATTTTTAAATGCAGGGGAGGATCGGAGGCAGACAGTGAGAGAGATAGAGAGAGAGAGAGAGAGAGAGAGAGAGAGAGAGAGCGAGAGAGAGAGAGGGAGGGAGAGGGAGAGAGGGGGAGAGAGAGAGAGAGAGAGAGAGAGAGAGAGGGGGGGGGAGGGAGGGGATAGATGGGTGATGTCATATCCAGCTGGCACAGGACTGGATGCCCGTATCTGATGTCAGCCGCTCCCTTATAAAAAATAACGAGTCCTCGGAAAAATGATTAATTGCCCGACAGAGCAAAGTTTATAGAAAAGAAAGAGAGATGGAGGTGGAGGTGGTGGGGGTCCCAGAGTTACAGAGGAGCAGAAAATAGCAAAAGAGCCCGAGTGAGAGAGAGGTTGAGGGAGTGCAACATCAAAAGAGAAGCAGAGGGAGAGAGCAAGAGAGATGTTGAGGTAGAGGGAGATTGGAGGCAAAGCAGCAACAGAGAGACAGCGAGAGCGATGAAGAGGGGAAGCGAGAGAGCGAGAGCGAGGCAAGAAAAGCACCAAAGAAGAGAGACAAACGGAGAGGGAGGAGCAGAGAGAATGAGTGAGGCGTTCATTAATATGATGTTCGTTATCTCTGACCAACTCCCTCAACAAATGTTCCTCTGTGTTCTCCAGTGTGCTTTTCAATGGGCCGATAGCTGTGTGAGTGTGTGTGTGTGTGTGTGTCTGTGTGTGTGTCTGTGTGTGTGCGTGTGTGTGTGTGTGTGTGTGTGTTCATAAAGTATCTGTGACCACTCTCATAGGCAAATCCATTCTATTGAACACAAGCGTGCTGCACTTGATGTCTATAGGACATCACACTAATGTAAAGTGGACAGGACTTGAAATGGATAATATAAAAGCTTTGAAGTTAGTTGAGTCAAAAATGTTCAGGCTGCCATCTTAGAGGAGTCATGAAGGTTGTGCATCAACAACATCATTTTAAAACTAAAGAAAATACTGCGGATTTGGCTTCAAATTCTGATTCCTGTCCAATTCACACACACACACATTAGCTTCGTGGTGTCATGTTCATCACATTAAGCCTATACATCTGAAAAACATGTATCAATTATATTCTTTTAATGATATATTATACACTAGTACAAACGTACAAGTACAGTGTTTTCAGAAATAAAAGATAACTGGCGATGCAGCGTTTCAGCTTTGCCGACTCACAGAATATTGATAAATTATAAAATGGAAAATAATTCTCGTGGTTTACATCCCCAGGAGAAGGTGATTGGGAAGATGTGATAATCATATCCCTTCGTGTTACAGCATGGAAAGGTGTTTTCCGCTTGGCTGGCAGAGGAGTTCTGAGTCTATGAGGGAACATTATTCAGCATATCCCACCCGCCTTGCCTTGCCTGCAGTCATCATATCTAATACTGCAGGTTAGGAGGACAGTAGTAAATGTGTTTGAGTAAATTGCAACTGATGAAGACAGCAGAGGTCTGCAGATTTGTACACCGCAGTTGGTAAATAAATAAAAGAAAATTCAATCTTATATTCTGTCATAAAAAATAGTGAGGTACAAGGACAATGAAAATATGCCGTCCAGCGTTTAACTTGTTTCCAAAGGTTTATTTCTTTTACACAATATTATGTTTTGGGCTATTTTATCACAAAATGCAGGGCGGGTACTGCAGACCTTGAAGAGAACAATCTGCCATAAACTGAGATAATAATACAGTGTGTTTCAGAACGTGTCACTAACAGAGAATGACATTGCGGAGATGGACATTAACTGTACCTCTCTCTACTCCCCTCCACTCCTCTCATCCTTTTGTCACCTCTCTTTTCCTCCTTTTCTTTCCTCTGCTACCCTCTCTACGTTTTCTCACCATCTCATCTCCTCCTTCTCTCTCCTTTCCCTTTTTTCTTCTCTCCTCTCCTCCTTTTGTCCCCACATCTGATCTCCTCCCCCTCTCATTTACTTCTCTCATCTCCACTGCCCTCTTCTCCTCAGTCTGTCTCGTCTCCTTTCCTCTCCTCCTGTTGTCGCCGCACTTCTCGTCATCTCCTATATACTCTTGTCTTTTCCTTCTCTTCTCCCTCCTGCTCCTTCATTGTTCACCTTTCCTCTCCTCCTTTAGCCGCCTCTCCTCTCCTCACCTCTCTACTGCTCTGCTCTTCTCCTCGTTCAGAAGGTGTGTGATAGATAATAAAAAGCCCTGCTGGTCGGCAGGCGGCGACACTTTATTACACAGCAGAAGGATGAAGACCATTTGTACCAAAGAAAAGAAAAGAAAGAAAGAAAGAAAGAAAGAAAGAAAGAAAGAATGGAAGGATGAGAGAAGGGAAGGAAGAAAGAAAAGGAAAGTTGTCATCGGCCTATTGAAATAAATATGATCTATTTATCTATTTTTCAGTACCCACAGTCACAATTTGATTATTTTTCGGTAATATTTACACGCACACACACACACACACACACGCACACACACACACACACACACACACACAGACAGAGGCAGCAACACTAGACTTTCTGCAACAGCCTCTGCATTTAAATCTCCTTCTTGTCTTCAGTGGCAAAGCAGCATTTTCGATTCATCTACTTGATTAGAAGGAGCCTTTACCTCTCCTCTGCTCTCGCTCCCTCCCTCTCCCTCTCCCTCTTTCTCTGTCACACACACAAACACAAACAGACACGCGCACACACCGGTGCGTCAGTCATTGGAATAATATACAGCATAAACCTTCCTTCCTTCTCTCCTCTCGTCTCAGCTCTCGCAGCTCTCCTCATCTCCTCTCTTCAGCGTTTCTCCCACCAGGTCTCCCTCCCTCTCTCTCTCTCTCTCTCTCTCTTTCTCTCTCTGACCTCTCTCTCTCTCTCTCTCTCTCTTTCCCTTTTCTTTCAGGGAGAGCTGATATCTCTGGCGGTTTGCCGCATGGAAGTCGCCCAGGCAAGGTAGAATATCATCTGTCTGATCCGGACTCCTTCTCTCCAGTTGCCGACCACTGCACGAGCAGACACAACACCACACTCACATGTACTGGGATTCAACGGGATATAACGGCATTTATCCGCTGACGGACTGTCAGGAGAGTCTTAAACCCCTGCTTCATTCCTGCAGTGAGGGAAATATTTCTTACTCAGATTGTAACTACAAAAAAGACGTACGGTATTGTCAAGTGCGCAAAAGCCGCATCTTGAAACATTACGCACAGCTAATTCTATTCTATTTCTTTATTGTTTTTCTATTCCCTCCATCCCCTGCACGGACCGGAGGTGGGGGGGACTTCCACGATATGGAGTCCTGATTTTACCAAGCGACCCACCGGGAGGAATGAAACTGAGAAAATCCGTCGCCGTGGTGGAATATTAATTACCTAATCCTAACAATAATCCGGGAGATGTTGCAGCAGAGTTTGGGACTCTAGAGAGCATTCCAACTTTTTTTTGGGTCTCCTTTTTTAATCTCGTTCTCTCTCATCTTCTTCTGTGGGACTTCTATTCTCGTGACTGATTTGCAGCACTTCACTTCTGTATCATGGACCGGTCGACGTCTTTGGATATAGAGGCGCTCAAGGTAAGGACACTCGGAGCCGGGTGGCGCGCACTTGCTCCAGGGGAGAGAGTTGCAATCCTCCGCTGGGTGGGTGATGACTGGGTGGCCTGATAGGTGACTGGGTTCAATGGGTGGCTGGTCGGATGCTTGTTATTACTGGGTGACAGGTTGGAATAATCCGCAGCTCAGTGGATGATGATGAAGGGTAAAACTGCTATGCTGGGTGGATGATTGAATGACCGGGTGGCCGTTTGGGCTAGTTTGGTGACCCAGTGGCTTTCGGATGCTTAGGAGGTCAGCTGGATGCTGAATGTGTCGAGGTGCAATAAACGAAATGGGTTTGCCACTGTCGGAGTACCCAGCTCTGGGTTGTTGCTGCACTCTCCGAGAGCTTCTGTTCCTCCATCACACACATGCACACATCCACACTATTTCTATGTTGGTGTGGGAATAAAGAGAGGGAGAGGGATGGGAGGGAGCGTGCATGTCAGTCTTCGGAGCGTGGGGTGAATTTCAATATGCTTTGCTTGCACAGAGAGTTGTTGGAGAGAGATGTTGTGGGCGTCGGTGGGACGTTCGATAGACGGGACGGATTTCCCCGACGGGGCGGGATCTTTGTGCAGAGGGTCTGGGCACACATTTATAACAAGAGCAGAGAATAGAGGAAGAGATGACGACGCTACCCGGTCTCTCTCTCTCTCTCTCTCTCTCTCTCTCTCTCTCTCTCTCTCTCAATTTATTCTCACTTTATTTTAATTTACCAGTTACAATGTAATGTGTATTAACTGCTTAAAAGTATATTCCCAACTGAAAAAATGTAATATGCGCACTTGTGCCCGTCGACGTGTGTGTAGGCTACATTCCTGTGTGCAGGCGCGCGCACGCGCATGTGTGTGTGTGTGAGAGGGAGTATAGGTTCGTGACAGTCAGAGAACTTCCATTTCACCAATAGTCTAGGTTGGCCAAATGATGTTCAGGTTAAGGATGTATGGTGGTGCATGTGCATGGCATGGGTTATCTTAATTCATCCATTTGAAACTCACTCATTCCCTTAACATTCATTCATCTCTCAAATGTTACTTGTAGTTTCAATCTATATTAAGATAGCAGTGTGGTTGTATGTGTGTGCATGTATAGTGTCACTTGAAGGCATCCAAATCTGTTTTTTAAGTGCAATAAAACGATTTCCAATAGCAATACAAGCTCGTTGTTAAGAATAAAGAAGACATCTTGTTTATGTCTTATTTGAGTGATACCATTAGCAATAATAAGCCAGAAGGTTGCGGCAGGTCACTATTAAAGACCGCATGCGTACTGAAAGAATGTCACACTTCACATAAGGGAATGTAATGTAGACCGGAAATGTGGGAACAAATGTCCATTTTCTATGTGCTGCTGATAACCAGTGATTGGATAAATCGGCAAATCGATGACATTCCCCAGGGGTTTGACATTTCAACTAGCATTTTGTGATCATATTTCTGAGAAGGAGACCGGGATACTGCGCTTGACTTTGACTCAGCTGGCTGGTTGCAGAGTCCAATTGACATTCTAAATCTAAAATGGCCTTAACTGTTTCCCTGCAGAACTGTGAGGGTAGTCATGATTTTGTCTCATGTATGAGCTGTCTGGTCTTTACATTGTACCTAAGAATGTAGCATACAGAGACATGAGAGTATACAGAGGGTTAATATCTTGCATTTAGTTTAACATAACTCTTCCCCTGAGCTTAAAATTAGGTTCTATCTGACCTGTTTTTCTTTTTGTTTCTTTTTATCAAAGCTGAGTTTTCCACCCATTTGTCATCTTTGAAATTCATGCTTGTGTGGTGTAATTAAAATAACCTGGCAAGTTAAACATAAAAGAGTGAATATATAATAGTAATAGGATGTTATATCCTTGCTGTTTAATACCTCAGAACTGCACTGCCAAACAAAACAAAAACAAAATAATTGTGGCCACTCTGACTTACAGATAATGCTAACTTTGCATTCATCACCTCCCTTGTAGGGAGTTAGGAAATGCCACTCAGGCAGTGTTCGGGGCAAGCAGCATAAGCTTCCTAAAGCCTTCAAATTAAACACTTGTTTCTGGGTATGACCAAAAGTAAACACAGAACTGAGCCCCCTGAATTAGCTATTGTAGATATCTGCATAAGGACCAATTTCCCAGACTCATAATGCCCCATAGTCAGAGCAGCCACAATTATGAGAACCAACACCCAAGTTTAAAAGTGGCAGGATTTTCCTACAATAAAAGCATGTCATAGTTTATTGAGAGAATGCATATTCAGTGTTGGTGGGTTATAACGAATGTTAGAATAATAATAAAGAATATTGCCATTGCCATTTCTTTTTACTAAGTAAGTAGTTAACATGATAATCTCCTGCTGTGGGACCCAAGAGCCACCTTTCTCCCCCAAGTGACAGCAATGGGTGGCAACCAATCAAATCTCAACCCTGGCTGGGTCAGTCCATTGCTCTGCCTGTTGAGTTTAAAGGATTTCCGTCCACTCCCACCAGTCCATCTCTCCATCCATCTGCTGGTTGTTTTTTCGCAGAGCTGGTGTCATTTCCTTGGCAGTGCTGACAATCCCTGCGTCCTAGTGCATTGGTAGTTGGCTCTCAAATGTGTACACACACACACACACACACACACACACACACACACACACACACACA
>CALSCE010010678.1:702542-712542 GCA_943593645.1 Bovichtus variegatus | reverse complement strand
CACACCTATAAAGCTTTGTGACACACACACACACACACACACACACAGAGACTCAAAACCAGTGTCGCTGTCGTTGCCGATAAAGATTCCTACTTTGGAACGCTTCCTGTATTTACGGTATGTGTGTGCATCTGTGCGTGCTGCTCAAGTAAATGTGTTTAAAGGTCTAATAGCTAGCAGGCTAGTGTTGGCCGTCTAAAGGTTAACTTACAGTATTTAGACTGCATTTGTGTGTGTGTGTGTGTGTGTGTGTGTGTGTGTGTATGAGTGAAATAATTCACCCTGTGGAACCCCTCACCTCCGCATTAATTGCAAGGGGTGTGTTTGTGTTTGTGGGCCTTCCTGTCTTTGTGTGAGCTCCCCACCACTCCGCATAATGAAGTGGTTGAAGGCAAACTTAACCAGCTTTGCTAAGGAATATACGCACCTTATTGGAAAGTACACTTATTTGCTCTCTCCGTGGGAGTTAGATGGGACTTTTGAGATCATTTTCTTCTCTCTGCTTTCCCTGCTGAACTTTCTATGTGATGTATTTAGCTCAGCTTAGCCCAAAGAGTAGAAACAGAAGGAAACCGCTAGTTTAACTCCATCAGAAGAGCCCTCTCACCCTCTCTCGTATTTCCTACATGTAGAAATAGAAACAAGACTAAGTGTCTTAATGAGAAGTTCTTGTGAGTGCATTGGATGTATTTACTGAACAACAACAGATAGGCCTGGTGACCTCAGGCAGCATCTTAGAAGCTCTGTCCTGCTGTGAAGTTGCCAGATTTGCACTTTTTAATTTAATTTTTCAACAAAACCCAGGTGATTCTAAGATGTTTTTTTGGCAAGCTTGCTAACTAACAAGATACATCATGTAACAAGACAATTTTGGACTTGTACCTTTTCCCATCTTTTTCTGCATTTCCAAACTAAGCCTGAACATGGCCTGGATCTACTTTCAATCTATTCAATCTTTTCATCCAACTGCCAACTCTTGCAGGCAACAAACATGCCCAAACATAGGCCTACATGAACATCACACAATTGCAATAGGTCTTTTTCAGATATTCGACAAACACGCATGGCTGTGTAAAATCAGTTAGTATCAGTTAATTGTTAAACTGATACATTAACTTCCTATCATATTTCAGTCAATACATTACAACAATTAGTGCAAGCCGAGAAAGAGCACTTTCAATTATTTATTTTTGGTTTTAGGACCTTTGCATCCATTGAATTAATTGCTTGAATCTTGCCTTAGGCCACAAACAATATTAAATTTGAATCTGTGAGGGTGCATTGAATGTTTTATTTGTGGTATCTGTATTTTATAGTGTTTTTCCAACAACTTACTGCATTTGTGTTTAATTAGTTTAGCTACTTTTAACTCTAGAAAGGAATTTGGTTTGTTGGTGTAATTTGCAAGTATAATCTTGTATTATATTTTCATTCTGATGTTGAATACATACACTGGCTTTTGTAAAGGGGGATTGGCATTTTGAAACTTACATATTGTATTAACCCAGGTCCTTGAAAAACTACATGGGCAATCATGTTGTTATTGGTGGATGGATAGAATACGGTTTGCTTGGCATAGCTCACCACATACAGAATAGATACCTAATGTGGCATCAGCTGGTTGAGTCTTCAAAACACCATTATGGAATATCATATCATAACAAGCTCTTCAAATTCTCACAGTCAACATTTATTTGGTTGAATTTGCTGATAACTGGAGTGCAGATTTTCTAACTTTCTAACTTGGTCGAAAGTATTATCGACCAAACGGGTGCTGTGAAAATCCTATGGGGGTAGGCAGGTGTAGGGGCGCGCAATGTTGGGAGAAGAGGCCTGTGCAGACTACATGCCATCTATTACCATTATTAGTATACTGTCCAAAATACTTTGGGGGTCAAAGAGAAGGTTAATGAGCTGCGGGCTGAAGAGGGCAAATTTAATTATTTTCAAGAAATACTGGCACTGCCAAGCCAATGTTTTACAGAAACCAGTGAGTGCTGCCAGTTAGACTGTGTGCTCTGCAAGTAAATGGTGTTGGAAGCTAAACATACTTTGCATAAAATTACACGGTGAACACTGACTACATTCAAGGAGAATTTACTCAAGCATCCAAGATGTTTCAGGGAAACAGGCAGCATCCTCAGAGTCACAATGACTGATGTAGAGGCCTTTATTATTCAATTATAGACAGGGAAGGTGTGTGTGGGGATATACTGGTCCACAGTTGATGTGTACCTGGGGAAGTGCAGGCAGAGTGGACTGCAGAGGTTTTTTAATAAGCGGAGAGAAAAAATGATGGTGTTGAACTTGGCCCTGGGAAAGCTCTAGGGTCCACATCACTGTACGGTGGTAACACACACACACACACACACACACACACACACACACACACACACACAGCCCTACACACCATCACTTAATGCTAATAATCATTTGTTGGGAGAAATGTATGTGGACACATTCACATATAAGCCTCTGTGTTCACATACAGAAACAGAGCGAACACTAACACGTTTGCCTCGGGCACATTTACTTTGGACCTTGGCCCCAGATCACCACTCATGGCTGT
This sequence comes from Bovichtus variegatus, assembly GCA_943593645.1. Lineage (NCBI taxonomy): Eukaryota > Metazoa > Chordata > Actinopteri > Perciformes > Bovichtidae > Bovichtus > Bovichtus variegatus. The sequence continues at coordinate 709,973 of CALSCE010010678.1, read as the reverse complement.
AATCAAACACACACACACGCATACACACACACACACATCACCGGTCTTAACAGTGACTGATGCTTCACCTCGCCACCTGCCACTCAACCTTTCCGCTCTAAGCCTTAGGGTGTGTGTGACTGTGTGTATGCGTTTTATGTATGTTTGCCTTTCATTTCCCATGTTAGCCAACCTTGACCTGAGGAAATGCTTTGTCCGTTCTGACGTACTGGTGCAGCTACATGATTCTCTCTTGCACTGCTTTTATTTTGACGCTTGTATCTGTGTGTGTGTGTGTGTGTGCGTGTGTGTGTGTGTGTGTGTGTGAGAGCGAGCGAGCGAGCGAGCGAGCAAATGCGTGGGTTCTCAGAGCCTAATGTACGAGTGTACGAGCGTGTGTCTTTGCCTATATACATTCATTCAACTGAAAATCATATACCCTACCCTCTGCAGCAAATCAGAGCTTATATAAAGCTTCCAGTGTCACAGTGTGTTCCTGTTCCATTTTCACATGATGATTGCTCTACTTGTTATCTGCACCACAGTCCTGTTTTAACTTTTAAAGCTGTCACTCTAGTATGCTAGTTTTTCCAGTTCAGACAATGTGTGTATTTGTGTGGGCGGGTTTAGCACGAAGATCTTTACTACCTGTCCCAGCAAAAGCAAAGTAGCTAGAACTACAACAAATAATGAACCGGTTTACACACTTGGAAAGGATATGAGTTTCCCTCCATGGCCTGGGTGAAATGTCTGCTAAAGTGCCAGCTGGAGGTGTGTGCATTATTGCTTTAATACATCAGTTACCCAAATCTGTCATTTTAGCTTGGCATTTGGGGGAAATGTGGATTACGTCGGCCTATGGTCACAGCTGCTGCAGGCAAGATTTTGATATACAATTACAGCCCCCTTACTAGCCTAAATCACAACGTGGTGAACAGAGAAAAGCTGAATGAATGAAAACTTGAGAGTAAAATGCAAGCTGTCACTGTGCTCACAGCAGTGAGCGAGCACTCCAAAGTGAGAAAGCATGGCTCAGCAACACCAGGCCTGTTTCCTTGATTCTTTGGTGTTCTTGGTTGGGTGCAGTTTACCTAGATCACACAGAACTCCTGGGTAGTTTCAAATAGTCGCACACGCCTTGCTGCCATTTGGAGCTTAAATGTATCCAGTTGAAATGTCACCGGATTTTGGAGCAGGTGTAGTCAGGGAATCACCAAAGTGATTACGATTCATCCTGAAAGTGACATGAAAGTCTGCATCAAGTTTCAATGCAACTCATCCAATAGTCGAGATATTTCATCCAATACCACAAATGTCGACCTCATAGTGGTGCTAGAGGTCAAATCAAACGTTTCTTATCATTTTCTAGATCTGGCGAAATAGTTTTATGAGGAGTAATATTTGTGCGCTGATTCATGCAGTCTGCACTGGAATGTCACACATTTCATATTATCATAGGGATCAAGGCTCATGGAAATAGTCATCCTTGATATGTCAAATTGGTTGATTGCTTGCATCTGATTTAACAACAGCACGGTTTATTGCTCTGATTTTGTCAGGTTAAATACTTATGCTGGCCTGCCACTGACATGCTGCATTCATTATTGCTAATATTGCAATTTTAAGCTATATTGACTAACAGTCAGCGTATACCTTCTGTATCAAACTTCCTTAATTTACTAAAAATTTCAACTGCAGATTAGGAATGTGCATTTTGGGTTTCTTTAACATGAGCCTTTCTTCTGGCTCCTCCTTTAAGTCGTATCGTAATAAAGTAATAATTGTGTCCCTGTCCACAAGCTTGAAATGATATGTTCTCCATGTCATTCGCAGCCTGAATCTCTGCCCATGCTACAAGCTTGTTCACTACTTATGGATTATTAGACTTTAAAACGAGGCGTATCCCACGATGAAGGGACATTTACATTTGTCATTATGTGCACTGCCACAGGCTATGTCCCCCTCTCCAGCAATGACAAGTTAATAGACTGCTTTGCCCCGGGGCTAAACAGGGACTTACATCCATTATTAATCTCAGTCATTTAACTCTCCCCAAATGGCCATGATCATTTGGAGATTATGGCAATATGACTCAATTTGTCAACAACATTATAATTTAAATTTTAATTATGTTACAATGACAAGGTAATCATGATCTGGTGATCATTACTTGATCCTGCTACGACAGGCTAAAGATCACCTGTGTTTTTGTTAGTTACACAAATCAATGCCTCTTTAGTGTGGCTTTATTGCAAATAAATAGGCTGATTAAGCGTTTTTTTTTTTTTCTAACAAGGATTATTAATGAAAGTCAATGTTTTAGTTGCAGGGGCACATTTGCCTTCCTCGTCATTAATGTGTACTGTCCATAAACTGAACTTGAAATAAAGATAGAATAGTATTTCGTTTCTGGAGGTTTGTATGAACCAAATCAAATCATGCTCATTTTGCTTTCTTGTGTTCTGTCTCTGCACAGTATTTTACTCCTTTCTAACCAAAGATATTGAAGAAAATGTCCTCCTCACATCTACGTTAATAACATGAGATATGCACATATTTCAAAGCAGAAAAGGGGCTGGTCGGACCATTTTTTCTCCCCGTTTCCTCGACCTCCAACTTACACGTGTGGCACTTTATTCCCCCGATAACATTTAGTTTGTCATTTTCCTGCAGCAAGCCAGCTATCATGTGCCCCTGCCTGGCTATCATTTACAGAGACTGTGGATGTGACACTGGAATGACAGGCTAATATTCGTCTTTTCAGCCGCCATCTTGTCCTGTCTGTCACCGTCCAAACCACAGCCTCTGCTGCCACTCATGACATGAACTCAGCTCAAGATCACAGTCAAAGGGAATATTTGGCTGGGTGGATTTCTTTCTGCTTCGGTGATAATTAACCACGTTTCCACTGTCAACAAGGAAGACAAGCCAAACCAGTGCAGTCTACAGTAGTTCAGACCAGTACAGTTTAATTCAGGACAGAATACTGCAGGACAAATTCAGATTGATTCACTCTACTCTAGACATCAAGCTATTTTACTCTCATCTAATCTAGTTTAGTTACATCTCTGTAAAATCCATTCAGTTTATTCAATTCAGTCAGTGTAATAGTGCAGTCCAGGTAGTTTTAATGGTACTTTACTTTTTTTTTGTTGATATTGTGCAATGACTACTTTCAACCCAGAATCCCACCACAGGATCGCTTGAGAATATACCTCTCCAGGGTGGAGAGTAAAATACAGTCGGAAATACCAGAGAGACAGGTGGGTGACATGATGTGAGTCCTGATAAAACAAACACGTGCCCTATGGTTCACTCTGCGCCAATCCTTGTACTGTACGCTGTGTGTCCCAGCAGTACAGCCTAGATCTTTTACATTATCCTACCAGCAGCAAGGTGCATTTATCTGTGCACTGTATCTGCCCTCCTCTCCCTTAGCCCCCTGACAAGTAAATCATCTCTTCTGCTGCTGTGACAGCACAAGCCTGATGTCTGTCACTTCCACAGGCCAGACTGGGCCACACACATACTCAACATACACAGACATATATACAGCGGCACACAGGAACAGGCAATCACGCTAGAAACGCGGCGGCATCCACATGCACACACAAATACTTTTTGTCAGAGGGGATTCTCGCCCACTCAAGGGCAGACCGGTGACACCTCATCATGAGCCAAATGAAGCAAGAGTGGCAAGGAGAGGAGGAGGAGGAGGAGGAGAGATGGAGGGATGGATAGAGCGGAACGATGGAGCAATATGGAGGGGGATAAGTGGAGCTACATGCCAGCCAGGCGACCGGCGCCAGATTTCATGGGCATGAAATAGGCTGTGGAAACATGGAGGGACAGACAGAGAGGGAGAGGGAAAGCGAGGGTGGGGAGCTGGGAGGGGTCGGGATGTATAGTGGTAAAAAGTGAAGAATTACAAAACTGTCTCTGTGAATTCTACATTTTACTCAATTAACAAAACCTCTCTTTGAATACATACTACAAGTATGTTACAAGTATATTCTAAGAGTGTTGCAGTTGCTGCAAAATAGAGTACATATCACCTCCCAAATCTTTGCAGGATAGTTATTATATAGGGAAATGGGGTAAGATGCATTGTGTGTGCCCTTCCTTTAACAGTACGGCTGGTTATTGTTTAAAAGATGATGGTACCACTACCAATACCCATAAAGTGATACCAATACCAATCGAGTGCTTCATTCGATTCCCATCATGTGAAGGAAAGCATTCAGTTGCGTAAAATGCCACCATCACTGCTAACCCATCCAAATCGTTTTTGGAACAAATACATTTTGAAAGGGTTTCTAATTATGGATTCATGAGGTGCTTTATCATGTTACTCTTATTCCCAGTTTTTCTCAAAATGAATCCTTCCATTTTTTTACGCGGAAAGCATTTTAATCAGATGCCACAGACGTGTAGCGGAGACACTCGATTGTTTTGGTGGCGTCTCGGCATGCTGAATGAAAAATGTGAAATAGACAGCGCTCGACTTCACCGGACCACAGACCGTATGGGCTGTAGCTGCTGCAGTAGTGGGACAATCACACGTCTGGCTGCGAGCAAAACAATACAATACAACCATACAATCCACAAACCATCTGGGTACAAAAAGGATCGAGTGCAGGTATCTGACTGGATAAGTTTCAATACCACTTGCTACCTGGTTGATACCTTAAAGGTATCGAGTATTGATACCCAGCACTAGTAAACAGTAACTGATCATTTACTGTGACATTTCTTGAACAAATGTCTTATCAACGTGACACACCTGTCAAGGTTGCGGTCTACCTGGTTCAATCATCTGTTGTTTGTTTCTGTTTTTGCTTTTGCAGTAGTTCGAGTAGATTTCACACCGGCAAACTATAATTGACTTTAATCGAAAGGGGGGAGGGGGTGAAAAAATAAATAAGGGATACAATCGTTTCATGTTTGTGTGAGCCAGTCTCCCGGTCTCTCTTTCCAGCTCACATTGACATGCTTTCCACATCACCCTTCTGCTTTAATTCACTTGGATTACATTTACACCTGACAATAAAATATGCATCTTGTATACACAATGAATTTGATTTCCATTTCCTTTGCTGAAATGCAGATGTCACCTTATTTATAAAATTCCCGTCCTGTAAAAGTGATTGTAAACACTCCTCTTTCTGCTCGTGCATGTACTGATATCCTGACAATCCATTTTGACAAGTGTGCTTCCTGATGCACGTCTGAATCACATTACTGATTTGATTGAATATGTGCATAAAAATGGATATTTTTCACACAGTCTGTACGCAGGCTCTATACGTGATTACCTTCAGATCTTGTTTCGATCTTAAATGGATTTTAGAAGCATTCATATCTGCATTTATGGCAATTATACTTTCATCGCCAAGAGCTCATGATACGTAACACAAAAGGGGGACACAGAGAAGGAGGAACTGAAAATATAAATTGTCGCAAAAAGAAAAAACAAAACCCTGAAAACAAGGCAAAGTGGAGGTGTAAGAGAAATGAAGCAGAATGGGACAAGGTCCTTGTCACCGCCTGTACCCGTCATTTAGAATTGAGAGAGTGAAGGATAGAGAGAGATGGAGTGATGGAGAGGAGGACAGAGGGCTGTTGTTGCGCCTCAGAAAGCCACAGATGGAGAGTGATGATAATGCAGCAATAGACAGAGGACGGAGAGAAGAGGAGAGAGGGGTGAGAAGAAGGAGAGAAAGGGGTGAGCATGGAGTACGGAAAGGTTTACAAAGGTAGATGGGAAGACTGAGTTTGTGAGCATGAGGCAAGCAAAAATTGAAGGCCAAGAATAAATAGAAGAGAGCCTCGGATTTAAGGGAACAAAGTTTATTAGGTAATTAGTTCGACGTCAGGCGAGTCTTGTGACTGATGAAGACACATAGAAATGTTCATCTTTTAACAAAGTAAACTTCTTTGTACCAATTCTCTGAAGTTTCTCCAGATATATGACCTGTAAAATTGCCACGAAAATGACAGCTATCATCATCATCCATGGAGGTTTGTAATCTCATATATGCTTGCATCTCATATCTAGTTCGATGCCCTATTTATTGCAGACATCGGTTTTCGCAAATGTTATTCGGATAATGATCAATTTGGTTATTACCTTTGCAAAGGCATCTGGTATTTATTAGCATCTTCACTGTTAGCATGATTTCACTGTGATCAGACCTAATTTCTGTGTGTATTTTGCAGGACATAGGTTGATTGGAGGCACTATCAGTGATGTTTTATCCCTCTTTTGAAGGAGGCAACTGAAATGATGAACACAGCTACTGAGGGTGGGGTAAAGAGGAATGACTGATAGGAACAGATCGTGCAGAAGCTCTTCAGTGAGTGGATGGCAAACTTCAGAGTAAGGCTTCTACCCAGAGGGCAGGATTCTCTCGCAAATGAGAACATCGCGTACTGAGTGCACACGCTCCTGGCTGAGATCGGACCACCTACTGAGGTGGTCTGGCATCACATCTATTCGGATTTTCATTGTTGATGAAGCTGCGTGTGTGTGTGCGCGCGTGCGTGTGTGTGTGTGTTTTACACATTGTGCAACATATGCTGTCCTCTTTTTGTTGAGAGAACCAGATAGAAATTCTTTGCAGGTTTTTGTGGCATAATTGGTGGTGTGGGTGGATTGATATGAACATACTGTACATATCATTTTGAAAACATATTGTAGTCACTTCCTCCTACATTTGCTTTCTAAGGTTGTAAACATCTAATTTCTCCCCACAACAGTTAAACAACCAAATTGATTAGCTTGTAAAACAATACTATACATGTATCTAAGCGTTCCTACTCCTACTAGTAAACCTTCCCTTTACTTGAGGCTGCAAAAAAACTTAAAAAATGTAATCATCACATATCAGATCAAGTAAATGCAGCAATAGTGCACAAAAAAAGTACTCCATCACAAATAAATATCATTATGATACATTATGTGTACGCTAGCATTTTACCTATGTGGCTAGTCTTTTGACTTTTGTCATAAACTGTTGGGTACTTTAATCTGTACTCGTGAGAAAAACACAGTATCAGAACATATACTGTGTTATACATGTATATACATATATGTTTTTCTTAACATAAAAGCATGTAAACATGATCTAGTCGAAGCCCAAAAAAGAAGTACAAACATGAAAATGAGCATATCTCCAATTTAAAGAAATAAAAAGGTTTTAGTTTGAAGTTTAGTGCACCATGTATACTACAGAGTAAGAGTTGCTGGTAACGGCAAGATAAACTTAACCTTGGAAGTAAACGATCAAGGAACTTTTACAAGTGATGATGTGGCGGGCACATGAAAAAGCTCCCATGTTTGACCGTCCCTGGGCAGCAGCTTCCAGCTCAACGGATGCTTTCATGTCGCCCCCATTGTGTACTGTGTGTGTGTGTGTGTGTGTGTGTGTGTGTGTGTGTGTGTGTGTGTGT
>CALSCE010010678.1:690101-695101 GCA_943593645.1 Bovichtus variegatus | reverse complement strand
TCACAGACACATGCGCACACCTTGACACACTGTGTGAGTAAACGTGTCTTTCATGTGACACCACATGATCATCTAGTCGAAATCTTCTCTGGGGCAAGAATCTCCCCACTCTACTCTTGTGTTCCTCAAGGACGGAGCTGCTTATGCTTTTTAATTCTAATAAGCCCCGAGAAATGTTTTCTGAATTAATGTCTCATTCTGACATGCAAATTGATGACAACTGTCTCTTAAAGAGATATGTTCAATGTGTTCAAAGTCAGTCAACCATTGATTAACCACTCTGTGGAGCCACAGTAAGTATAGCTGTGAGTGTTTGCATTTTTAAATAACGTATTTCTACCTCCAGGTCTTGTATGCCTTTTTGTGCCTTCGGGCTCTGAGATATGAAGTGTGTCTTTACAGTAACTGCGAAAACATCCAGCAGAAACATTGAACTAATGAATCCTGGACTATCCATCATCTTGGTCTTGTCTCCAGTCCCCTATTCTGATTAATATTCTGCTCACTTCACCTACAAAAACACTCACTGTAACCTCCACCCACAGTAGAGACGCTCCAAATACCAACAAGATCAGCTAGCTGGCTGCACCGCATACACACCCTACAAAGACCTGTCTGATGTCTCTGGGCTAGCTGGTGTAAAAAATGACGTTCCCAGACAACTAAACTGCATTGTCTGTTATGTTTCGAGGGAAACATACGTAATGTGTCCCGGATTACGTACGTTTTTGACGTTTCTAAATCAGTCCATGGGAATCTGCATAGGGAGGAGGACAGGTTGGATGGGCGGGTCAAACGTCGGACTTTCACCCAAGAAATCGGTCGTGTGTGAAACAAAAAGGCAACATTGACTTTTTTAGGCTTACAAACATACTTATTTCAAGCCAAAACTTGATCGTTGTAGCGTTTTTCTCTTAATTTACAATGTTGACCACGTGTAATCTGGAAAAAAAAGAAAAAAAAAAACGTAAAAATTATCGAGAATGCAGTTTAGTTGTGTGGGATAATGATGTTTAACGTGTATGGGTTCATTGAAAATGGTGTTTATCATATACATACATATATATACATATATATACATATATATATATATATATATGTATATATATGATCCAATTCTTAACTCTGAGGCTGGATGTTTGGTGGTTTGTGGTATTACACATACCTATGTGATTCCTAATTAGGAACTGTGTTTGGGTCTACATGGCAGGCGTTTAAACAGCCAGTTTAATAAAGTTTCCTCAGCAGCACAGGTAGATATGATTGGACCATTTCTAGATCAAGCTGGGCCTCACACTGAGATATTGTGTGTCACTGCTAATTCCAAAGTAGGACACGAATGTTAAAAACAAATGCTGAGAAAGATATTATTCATTCTGATGTGGTGAACTACTTTGTACCGACACCAGAATGTGGTTCAACTTGACGTTCATTAGGGAGCATAAGTTGACACGGCAGATGCTTCATCCTCTCTGGCCTTCACCCGACTAAGACAGCTGAGTCTGGGGTGTAAATAGGGACGCGAGGGAACGTTGTAACTCGGCTGCTGACTAAGGTCTTCGGCTACAAGGAGCTGTTTTAGAAGACACATTAATTCAGACTCCTTCAGCTGTAGTTCATGAGGAGGTGAGTACATTTATAATGAAATGCTTTCTTTTTAATTAGCTGTACAAACTGCGTGTCAGCGTGCCTTTGTTTCCGGTCGCTATAGCTTGTTACGTGCAGCCCGAGCCTTGTCCTGTTTTGTCGCCGAAAATGGAAGCCAGGCAACGACCCCATTTTTCGGTACCGTTGTCAAACTAATTTCGAGCATTTGATGACAAAAAGGATCCATTTGTTTGTGAAAATGGGCTCAACGCTGTCAGCAGGGTGCTATTTCAGGGGTAATGAAGAAGGATATGGATTCCGATGACAAAGCAAATCTTCCTCTCGTTAAAATGACATCTCTCTGCACTGGAAGGAAGTCGTCACTCTACAGCAGCAACACTTCATAGAAGTTGGGGGTTAGGGGAAGCGTGCAGTAAAGCTGCGCTAAATTAAAATCAATCACCAAACTCACACAGCTGTTTCTTGGCTGCCTACATTACAATTTTATGATTTGTAAAGCTCCCTCTGTCCCTTCATTACTATCTCCATCTTCCATCTTTCCATCCCTCCCACTCTCTGGCCTGGTTTACAGTCCCTCTCCCTGTGAACATGGTAGCAAGGCCCTCCTCCCACACACTCTTTCACACACACATATGTTCTTTTGGAGAGAGAGGAAAGGGGGAGGAAGAGGAAGAAAGAAATGAAAATGAAGAAAGGGAATTGTGAAGAGGCAGAGCAGTGTCTGCACAAGTTTGTAAAGTTTTGCGATTTCCATCACCTGTCAATCAAATCATGTTCTTTCAGCGCTGTGATGTCTTTTTATAGCAACTCGGACGTCTGAGTTGCTGCAGGTGGGTTTCTTTTCTGTGTCTGTTCAGCCATGATGAGCATTGTTGCTGAATACCCAGTTCTTCTTTTATTCATTCCAAACAAACCAAAAACTAGAAACACATCACTACCTGCAGACTTGACACAGACACCAGGCACTTATTAATAATGGAAAGATGTTGCATTGAGAAGAGCGGTCCTCTTACACTAGTTCTGGCTGGAATCGAAAAGATATTTTTAGGTTGAGATTTCTTTAGATTTGAGGAAATATTTAAAGCATTACGCAAGCATGGAATGGGATGTTTACAAACTTGAGATTGACCAGGCAAAATGGTGTGTATGTACTTATGGTTATGAAAAACATATAACTGGCTGATATAACTGGATGACAGCAGTGACAAGTGTATCATCAACTTTAAGATGTCCTGCTCAGTATAATAATAGTTAGCAAATATAAACAAATGATTACATTTAAGGGATGTTTTCAAAAATGTCTTCTTTATGTAATGATTGGATGTAAAAAATAAAATGAAAAAGAAAGAAAAGAGAGAGAAAATCCAACATTTGTCAGGCTTTACAAAACAGTCATATATTTGATTTATCCATTTTAAAGCTAAATTATATTAGTATTATTTTTTCATAGATGGACCAGATTTAGCCAGTAAATGCTGGATGCTGACCAGTAAATGTAAAGGCTTTCAAGAACTGCCAAGAAGTTAAATCATATTTATGTACAATCCAATGGCACTACATGATAGTAAATTTCAACTTGTTAAAAGAGCACTCCACCGATTTAGCCTCGCTCTCCTATAACGTGGTCACACTCTCAAGGGACCGTTTTTTAACGCTTCTAAATCGATGCAGCAGAACCAGCGATATCATCTTTTTTATTCCATGCATTCCTCTTCCTTGTCAAAACCTGTTGCCTACCCACAATGCAATATGACTGCCGACCGTTTGTCCAGAGATGTGAGCGTGTTATGGTCGGAGCGGCTAATGTAGCCTCAAGCCTAGAGCATAGATGAGGAGTGGGCTACAGAGAAGCACATTCATGTTTGTAGGATGTGCTTGTAGGTTTTAAATTGTTTGTGTGTGTGCTTGACTATTGTGTGTACACGTGGAAGTGTGTCTCAAGCCGTGTGTGTATGTGTTTGTGCGTGTAGCGGATTACAGTTCTTCCCCCCATCTCTGAGAACACAGCACACCGTAGACTCAGTTACTCATCCTGGTTCTTCCCCCGGTTTAGCTGGTAGCACACCACGGTTACCTGTTCTGTCAATGCTTATCTCACAGTGGCAAAACCTGCCAGTGACACACACACACACTCATTCAAATCTCTTTCAAATGTTGTCACATTAAATATCTGTATGTTCCATCATGAAACACACCGGACTGTATCCGTATCCTGTAGCGAGTCAATCTCCAGTCTCGGGCACAGAGTCTGTAACCCAACAGCTGAAAACACAACTGTGATATTAATCTTGTCAGTTCAGAAATATGTGAGATAACTGTGTGAGACACAATCCTGCTGCTGCTCCGTGGACAACAGTAGATATGTAGGTGCATTGAAAAGCTCCCAGATGTGTTTTATGTTAAAATCTAAATTGCCTGACCTCCAAAGTTCAAAACACAGGATTCAACATCGGTATCTCAAAGTGATTCAGAGCTTCTTTAAAAAGAAGGAGTAACTCTAGACAATTGCCTTATAACTTTTTAAAAATCTATAAACCTATATTTTCAATCTAAAAAGGGTATTGCCGATGACTCTTAAAGACGATAAATACCCACCCCTGTTGAAACAGTATTGTATGATATTTATCGTCAAATATAAAGCAGAACATTTAATGAGGTGATAGTTTACGGAACTCAAATACATGACTTAATAGTCATACCCAGTAGTAATGTGGTATAAAGGCACATTATTCACAAATGTAATCAGTTACTCGTTGCACTTTGAATTCATTTTTATTTTAAATTGATTTAATTGACCCCCAGACCTGGTGGAGACAGAGACGGACTTGATGATGTAAGCGGGGCCCAAATAGCAATCAGTCAGTGTCTATCTCAATCAGACCATATCCTGCCTGTACGCAGACTGCAGGTACTTCTCTTTTCAACTTATCTCTTCACTTCCTCTTGTCTGCTTGCCAGACTGGAAGAAAGAGCAGTAGACTGGGCAAATGCCTCAGCCTCCACAGGGTATTCAGACATACAATACACACACACACACACACACACACATGCGTGCGCTCACACAAAGACATGCGGTTTTTGTTTGGAAATGGTTTCATCTCCAGCCAATTATTTACAGTCTGCTGGTGACAGCTCGCTACACTGTATACAGATATGGTGTGTGTGTGTGTGTGTGTGTGTGTGTGTGTGTGTGTGTGTGTGTGTGTGTGTGTGTGTATGTGTGTGTGTTTGATGTGGCACTCAGCACCTTGACTCAGTGTATTGATGCAAGCTTTCCATCTCTTTCTACACCAGAGACAGGGGAAAGTGCTCTTGGTTAAACTTTCCCCTGTGAACATGCAGAGCTGTGTGTGTGTGTGTGTGTGTCTGTGTGTGTGTGTGTGTGTGTGTGT
>CALSCE010010678.1:670813-690091 GCA_943593645.1 Bovichtus variegatus | reverse complement strand
TGTGTGTGTGTGTGTGTGTGTGTGTGTGCGTGTTTGTGTGTGCTTGTAAAACCTGTTGAACCTCCTCATTATTTCAAAATAGGTTATGACTATGACTATGTGGATTTCCATGAAGAACATTAAAAGTATGTTGCTTTCAAAAATGACAATATGTACTGCAGCTTTTATTGTGACCTGCAGAAACAAACTACCCACAATGAGTAAAAGACAAACGTACAGTGAGTGGCAGATGGGTAGAGCGAGCATATTGTGAGCGCAAGTCTTAATTTCTGTCACTGCTGTTTTATCTTTTACTCTCTATGTGCTTTTATCGATTTTCTCCAAATACGTAATGGCCACTAATAAACACTTTAATGGTCTGAAGGCATGTCATGTCAGTGTTCTCTGTGAGAATGTGATCTCTGTAGACCTTTTCCATGCCCCGTTTTCCCGCTGCATGTTACATGCTTACTTTAGTGGATCTAAATGAAGCCGAATGCACACATATCACACCACTGACTCCCAGCTCCACTGGGAGATGTTCAGGGCTAGTGACTTCTTCAGAGGCAACGCAGCAGTCATTAACTAAAATGGATTTGAACAATCCATCATAAAACTTAATTGTGGATTGCTTCCAACTTAATCTTTCAGGTTGTCAAACATCGAATCAAGACTGCATTTCACTCATGACTCACAATTTGTCTCTTAGTGCGGGTTGAGTTTATTTTTGAGTTATGCAAAATATGCATATGCTCAGAAAGACAAAAGTGACACCAAAGTAACAATGACAATAGCTTTGTTAGCAAGTTTAGATGAAGTGCAGGTGCTGCAAAACCTCTTTGTCATTTCATGACAGCCAACTGGAGGATTGACAGCTTAATGTTTAAAGTTGGCTTCTTACAGTACTAAGGAACCTCACAATAGCTGCATGTGCTTTGTTTTTGTCTCTATGGTTAGATAGACTTGTTTGAGTAACATTAAAGAAAAAATCCCTTGCTTGGGCTTGATCTTAAAAACTGAACTGGATTGGAAACATGGCCATCATCCAATCATAGCTCAATATTTGGGGGTCTCTGTTATGAATGGTGTCAGTTTAAACATGCTGCCAATTGAATCGATCCAAATGTGCTTGTCTCCTAGATGCAATGAAGTAGCACGTTTTGGATGTCACATGATGTTAATTGTTGAGGTAACAGTGAATTGTGTGAATTCAAGATTTGACCAAGAGAGTGAAAAAGTGAAATTCTCTTTAAAAATGTCAATCCTGGACACCCCGAGGCAACCAAGGACAAACAAACGAACAGAAAAAACAAGCAAAGAAACCGAACCAAAAACATAACGTCCTTGGTTTGGTTTGTTGGTTTGTTATTATGGAAAATCTACCGATTTTTATTAAACTTGGTGGAAGGGTGTGGCATGGGCCAAGGCAGAAGTTTTGTACAGGGAAAGGCTCTATATGCCTATCTATCTATCTATCTATATTTGCCTTTTATGACTGTTGCATTCGATTGGAAACTTCCATTCTGGCCTTGGTGCTGTATTGTTGTCAGTCAAAACATAAGAGAATAACAATAAGGTTCATTTTTTAAGCTATATTTCAAAACCAAGCAATGGATGTACTGAAGAAAGCATCCAAGTCACGGGGCGGATACACACGTTATTTTTCACTTATGGAAACGACCTTGGCGGAGATCTGCGCTCTTCGAGTGCCCATCTAGTCTCTCCATGTATTAGGCTGCCCCAAGGTCATGGGATAAAAAAAAAAACTGTGAAATGCAACTGTGAAAATGTAAATGTAGCGTTCCTTTAAGGATGCAGCCTGCCAGGATTGAAGCTATAATGTAAATGGTAGACCTATCAATCTTCTTAATTAGGATTATGCAACATTTCTATCACTGATTCAAAGTTACTTGGCTCTTTGGCCGTCATCCTTCTACATCATCTCCATTAGTCCAGCGTCAGAGACACATAATGAGCGCACTATATTTGCCTCTTGTGACTGTTGCAGCCAATTAGAAACTTCCATCCTGGCCTTGGTGCAGCATCATTGTCAGTCAATAGTGTATTTAAATGTAACTAAGGGAAGTGCAGGCAGTTAGTTTTTTAAAGATAGTTTTCAAAGCCAAGCAATGGAAGTCCTGAAGAAAACATGAAGATTGCAGGCAGAGTCTCAGTTTCTCTCTCTCTCCATCTCCCTCTCCCCGAGTGATCATTGTTTCTATTGATGAGCAAAGTGAGTCTCAGTATGTCAATAAGATCTCCAGTAAGAACTCTTCTATCGATTCCATCGGTCTGAGCTGGACTTCTCTGTAGAGAGTAACGGACAAGTAATAACTCCCCTCCCTCTAGTTCTCCTTCCCTTTCCTCCTTCTATTTTTACTTTGTGAGGGGGAAGACAGACCTGACCAAGTATGTACATCAAAGGCCATTCAGGATTTTGCCTTTCTCATTGTCCTTAAAGTAAATGTGGAGAGAGGAGAACAAGTGATGAAGGCACAAAGACAGGAGATGGGAGGAGGAGATGAGATTAGAAGGAGGGGGAGAAGTAATGGAATGAAAGGAGAGGAAGGGAGGGGAGATGAGACAAGAGAAGAAGGATAAGGGAGAATTATTTTGCACCCAGACTGTCAATCTAACCAATACAAATTGTGTGCTACCCATATTTTTTTAGATTAAGTTTCACTTGTGCTCATTATAACTCCAGAACTTGGCTGAGAATCATCACATTTTTAGGTTTACTTCAGTATCAAAGTAATCCAGTGATAATTGTCCGTGCACCCATCGCTACTCTGCAAACAGGAACTGCTGATACCTTATTTCGGCATACTTTTCATTTGTGCCTATTTGCCAAAATGTTAGCAAGTGTAGGGTTGTAAAACAGGTCTCAAGTTGTAGCCCACAGCTTACTAACAAAATCAATAGCAACAATATACTGCTTGTTTATATACCTCCAACTATACCATGGCGACGTTGCCAGTTCAAATCCAGCTGGGGACCTTTGTTGCTTGTCATACCCCTCTCTCTCTCTCTCTCTCTCTCTCTCTCTCTCTCTCTCTCTCTCCATCCATCTCCAGTCTGCCTCTTCTCTATCAGCTATCTAAAAAAGGAGAAAATCCAGCCCCCCCCAAAAAATGTTTTAATATATTGACACAGAAAGAGTAATTAGTTCATTTTAGCATGATTTAGGCTCAGAATGTCCGGTTCTTCTTATATTCTGCTAAACACTGACACTTTCCTCTATTCATTTGTGTATAGATACCATATATGCAGAGTGTTGAAAAGCTGAGAACTCAAAGGGTGCGCAGTTTTCCCGATTTTGTCTATGAAAACCACGGTTTGGACCATGACTCTTAAAAGAGGAAACAAGTGAAAGCCGGCTCTTATTTTGTAACTACAATAGCAACAACAAATATTCTCTAGGATTACGGCTTCTACTCTCTCCCAGGTCTTTATACTTGAAGTGGCTGCTGACTAAAGTACATCCTCAAAGACCACTAAACAAGCTTACAGGGCTGCCAACCCATATCCACGTTTATGTGGATGTATGAGTTAAGTGTGTGTGTGTGTGTGCGTGTGCGTGTGCGTGTGTGTGGAGGAGATACAGTAAATATCTCTTATTTACGTGCTCCCACTCACTGCCCTTTATAACAGTATTATGAGTCTGCAGCCAGAGAAAAGTGCAAGGTTCATAAGGCTGCTGCTGGAGAATTGTAGCTGTCCATTATGTATCAATTGTCCGTGTTTATTTTGTGAATTTGTAAGGTATTGCATATAATGTGCAACCGACATCATCCGTCATGTCTGGAGAGTGCTTCAGCACCCTGGGAGAACGAGGGAAATCAACAGTAATGTATTGTGCATGCCAGAAATTTAGCACCACAGGGAGCATTCAGCAAATGTTCTAAATATCACATTGTATAATTAACTGTGATACCTTGTTATAATTACTCAAAACAAATGAGACCACTGTGAAGACAGTTTGTGGCTTCTATCGAAAGCATTAACATTGCTACAGCAGCGCTAATTGACAATTGCCAGTTTTCTCAGAGTGAACAGACTTCCTCCCGTGTTTTCTTCGATTAGATCGATGATCAAGATCAAAGCTTTTGAAAACTCTTCAAAGTTGTTTCCAAAAAGAACAAATAAAGACGTGCAGTGAAGGTGGCTTGTTTGCAAATTCCAAAATCTATGTCACAGTAAAAACTTTCTACATCTTTGCAACATTAAATCCATTGTAATGAAAAGCTGGAGAATCTTTTTTTACCCTTCACGAGCAGGCTCAATTGTAAAATGCATGAGGAGCTTGACCAGATCTTAAATCATCCTGTAAATAAGTGGACTTTCTTCATTACCTAGCTAGGTGCACACAGTTAAAGAACAAGAAATGGGAGGAATAAAAGATGTTGGTTGTTCAATAAAGTCCTCCGAATGTAATGACAAAATACGTTGTTGGTCCATACACTCCACAACAACACATAGCAGTGTTTCCAGATCTGACGCCCCTATCAGCAGAATTACATAAATTGTCTGTGCCTTACAAAATAGCTAAAAATAACTGTGGAAAAATACATCTGTTTCGATAGGTTTAGGCACAACAATGACTTCGTCAGGTTTCTTTAAAAAAAAATCAATGAAGCAAATAGTTGGACTTAAAAACATGAGAAAAATTACCAAGAAGGTCAATCAATAAAACTAATTAGGATCATTTCTGCTTGAATCACTATTAGCACATGGAAAAGTTTAGTTATTTTTAAGCAGAACACATGTTAATTTTTCAACTTTTTCAGGAAATGCAGATGGACCACCTCTTATAAATACTTCTTTGTGCGTTTCATTTATTGCCATGTTTGAAATACAGAATCCAAACCAGTGACTAATCAGGCTGCAGGAGCAGTAGAATATTACTGACTCTTTCCTTTGCTGCATTTCTGCTGAGTTGTGCTTTATTGTTCATCAATGATAGCAATCTTACTGTGTGTGACTAATAGACGTTTGAAACATCAGCTTAAAAAAAAACGATGAGGTACAAGAAATGATTGCTTTTCATTTGTGCATAATTGTGCACTAGTGTTCTAGAACCACAGTAGCATTTCTGTTGATTAAATGTTTGTTTTTGCACTTTTTTTTTTCATGCAAATGAAGATATTCAGCAAAGCCATCATATGCGTATGTATTGCTACACTACAGTAGTTTGTGTAAACGAACGGATTCTTTTTTATCTCAGATTCTAATTCTAATTGATTGTTCACAAAGCGAAATGCGAGTGCATTTACTCAAAGACAAACAGTCAAACACAAGCCTCGCTAGCAGATTTGAAGTCCTAAATATGTTGCTGTGACGTCGACATGACAAAGCCTTTTGTTTTATCTCTGCTTAATTGCTTGCTATTTATTTTTCATGAGGCCTTATGGGGCTCCAGCTGATCCAATAACACTTGTTTGACACATCAATAAACACGTCGGTCATTCCAATGTGACCACAGGGATGCTTCAGAGTCAACAGTAAAGATCTGATTCAATTTAGTTTAATGTAATGACTTCTCCTTCATGGTTCACAAAGCCTAATAGCGCAAAAGCGGCGTTGATTGTTTGGTACATGAAAGGGACATTACAACAAGTCATGGTGAGGTTTTGCGTCGAATATCTATTTCTATTCTATTTTTCTATTTCTTCATATGTGTGACTCAGAATTACAAGCGTGTTACATTCTTTATGACCAATTAATAGCTGCTTCAAAGGAAATGATACATTTGCTGTTGTGATGTAAAATGCAACACACAACTTCCTTTCTTCTTGTCCTTCAGCATTCTTGCTGATCATCTGCTACATGGTTGAATGCATGATTCAGCAGTCACACTCATTGTCATTTCTTTGTCATTATTGCACATCTGTCAGCAACAGAAGAGCTAATTCCATCTAATGTTTCCCAATGCGTTTTAATTATTAATGCAGCTCTATGACAGTGTTGCATTCTTACTTTTAGAGACAGTTGCTGAGGGGTGCTTTAAGTAGAATTGCACTGAACAGCAATAGACCAGTTTTTTATGACTACTAAGACTGCAGGATGAGATGTTTCCAGGGCTTTTGGCGACACTAAATTCACTCTTTATGACTGACGGGTAAATATCCGACTTTTTTTTTTTTTTACCGTGTGGTAAAGATTATGGGTTGATTTCTCAGCACATTAACATGCTCAAAGTAAAGTCTTTAACTTCACACATAAAGTAAATATCACTCTTGGAGCACAAGTCTTTTTGGCTAAGGCATCAGACATAAAGTTAATAAAACAGAAATCTTTTTTGAATCATACTTCCCTACTGAAGACATGGCAATGAGATTGAGAATGAGAAAATGAGATGAGAAGCAATAGCGGGGTTGTGTGACTTCTGAGAATGGACTTAAAGCATTTATAAATTGAGTAAAACATATCCTTTGGGCACAGAACCTCACCAATGAAACCACGTAACTAACATTGAGTGCCATTGAATTTGACTGCATGTCCTTCTGACCTGATTATAACAACAATAATGATGGCTTTTAGGAAGGGAGTAGTAATAATGGCAGCTCTTGGACGTGGAAGCGCTGCATCAAACTACTAAGAAGGTGGTCTTCACTCTGCCAGCCATTTTTGGTTTCATTTGTCTAAAATGTTGGCTGTTTTTGGTTTACATCCAATTTCATCCACTTTAGTTTTACAATTTATGGGGATGGCCTAGCTCGTGGACTTAAAACTGAAAAACTCCTCTTTTTTTGACAATAATAAATATGTCTAAAGTCAAGGACAACTGCTTTCAATAAATATAGGTTATAAGGACTTTACGTGGATGCGTTACATCTATCAAGACTCAGTTAACCCTCTTCGTCATATGCAAATTGAAGTTTCAAAACCTGTTTTGCCTTCATAATCAGTTTTCAGCAAATATAAGTTATGTAAAAGAAAATGTGGGCTTTCTATAAAAAAGAAACGGTAACTCTATGCTTTTATGTAACTGTAGTTGATCTGTATTTTATGTTGGTGTGTGTTTTCTTAAGGATTTTACATCATTTCTTATTCAGTGGAATGTGACTTCACAGACTTTGTCAAATTTAAGTCTTAATGCAAGTTAAGAGCAACTACAGCGAATGTTAGTTTTCACCCCAGCAGGAAGCGGACAGCTTTGAAGTAATGCTGGACTTCACAGATGATGTTTTTAAGGATTTCTGCACTTTTTGGAGGCACACACACACACACACACACACACACACACACACACACACACACACAGTCACACACTCACACAGTCACACATACACTTACACTGACTCTCTGGATAGTGGAGTCCTACAGGGTGTGGAGCGATGACAGTCAGAGGATGAATGACCCGGCAGAGTATCACTGAGCTGACACTCTGATAATTACATGCCAATCTCACACACTCTCATTTCCGCCATCGACACACACAAACACACACAAACACACGATGTAGGCCGGGTTCATAGATGAAGCACATTCATACACACTCACAGATCCCAGACAGCCACGGCCACTCGTACACTAACAAACAAACAGTATTGAGTGTGTTTTTTAGTATAGGGGCAAAGTTTGACAGCATGGCAGACACACACACACACACACACACACACACGCACACACACACACACACACGTATTTTCCGCAATGCGTCTCTCCTAACTGTGTTCATTTACTGGCAGAGGTCTCATCAAACTTTAACCAGACAGCATAAACAGCTTCAATTGGCATAAAACACAACAGCCAGTTACACTGGGACTACAGACACACACATTACACAACATACTGTATGTACAATCAACACACAAACTGTAGATTTATACACATACGTCATACATGAATAGATACACCCACGCACAACTACACACAGACTGCACATATGAGCTTCCTGGTTCTCTTTGAATGTCGAAAGCGTGCACAGACAAGGAATGCACACACACACACTCACACACACACACAGACTTGCACAGCAGAGTAAGAAGTGAGAAGGAAATGTAGGCAAAAGAATGCAGATATTCATATATATTCAGAGCGTCATACCAGCTGTCAGTGCTATGTGTGTGTGTCTGTGTGTCTGTGTGTTATTCAGAGACAGGAGAGTGAAGCAGCTAAGGGGACATCTCTCATCAGCTTGTGTGCATTTGAATTGTTTTATTCCAGCATTGCTCACTATTATTTGGTGCCACGCTCATATCTCAAGCTCTCATTGTTCCTCACATTTTCTCTCAAAAAGCCTCAGTTTTGTTCTCCCTATCTCCCCCACTCTATCTTTCTGACGCAGCCGCATCTTATCGTGGTAGGAGATGAGACTGAGTACCCACATTCGACCACTGTGATTGGTGGTTTCCTGTCTAACGCTCAGCCAATAGCCTGCCAGTGTCCCACTAAGAGGCCATCTCATTAATCACCGCTAAACACATTCACCCAGAGGCCCCCTTATGACTTTATTGATGCCTGGCTCTTTAGAAGCCCATTGGCCCCACTGTGTGACTCAGAGGAGAACATATGATTGGTTGTCCCAGAGGTGAAGGTGGACATCCATTGGCTGTCATGATCAATGCAGGAGGTCTTCGAAAATTAATGGCTGCCCTCGCCTGTCAAATTACTCTTCCTTGCTTGTTTCAAGGCGCCTGGTTGAAAGGTGACATACCAGTTGGGTGGGGTTTGCAGTAATTGTAATGCTGCGTTCACTTCAAGTGGTACAAACTGGCATCAGGCCACAACTCTACATAAAATATATTTTTAAAAGCCATCAAAAAATTGCACGATAGGAGTTTTCTTTAGAATATTTATTACTTTTGATCAGTTTTTCCATGTAGGTTAAAAAAAAGCTAACCTTACAAATTGTAGAAGTAGTGATTTACGAAACAGTGTTGTTTGATCCTGACTAATCATTAACTAATATAATGCTCCAGTGTATTTCCTTGTCATCAGAAGAACTACAGAGACGTCGGGAGTTTATCATTTAACCCATCGCATATTTTAAATTTGTGTCATGAAAAATGTATGTTAATGGTTTGTTACTCCTGTTATTACTCTTTGTCTTACTTCAATTTGGTGAACAATCATACTCTAAGTTTTAGAACAACAGTTCCCATAATGAGTTTTTTTTTGCCTATATTTGTTTTTATTTTGGCAATTAAAAGTATACCAAATTAGCTATTGTCAATTCCTGTTTGCAGTGTACCAATGGATGTACAGACAACTATTACTGAAAACCTAAACACTTTATTATTTATTCTAAGACCCGTTATGAATGTATAAGTGTTTTTTATGTTGACGTAAATGTAATCATTTGGGCGCTTAGGGTTTAAAGTACCTTAACAGCCTCTATGAGCTGCGTGCCGCAACCACTGCTGCTTCTTTAACTGTATTAAAAACTCTGTTAAATATGCAGTTTCACCCCAGCTGACAACATGACAGCTCACGGCTGCCAGTTGTCATAGCAACACAACATGTTTGCACTTTGATCGAACCTGAGTCAGTCAAAAGAGCTGAAATCAGTCTGCACAGTGGAGAAAATTCCTATGGAGGGATGTCGTGGTTTAATTGGGAACCACAGGTCTACAGTAGGTGCTTGCTCACACAGTACATAAACATATTTTATACCATTTTGATTACTAAATCCATTCTATGCTCACTGAGCTGGTTTATTAAATGATCGTGAGTGAGGGTGTTGTTATTTTAAGCTGACACAAAATTTCTTTTTACCAAACCATCTTTTTGAATGATTAAAATGGCTAATGACTACCAGCTGCAGGCAGCTCCACTTCAGTTTAGCATATTGCCTTGAATAGTATATTAATACAACTGATTCCCTTCTTACCATTTGTTATGTTTAAAAATGGCATCATATTACAGGTTTACTGGACAGGATTTCTGCCACTGTTAGAGTCAGGCCAGAGACAACGATTTTTTTTTTTAGCGATTGAAAGCTCTGCAGTATGACAGGACAAGTAGAGGTTACTAGAAAGTGTCCCACAATGTCCAAGAAGAAATATAAGAGGGATCTGCTGAGGTAATTTAGCCAGGTGTTGAAAAGAAAAACGTCTCGCTATGGAACCATACCGAGGAAGGACATACCTTCTTCTTTTATGCCCGCAGCTCGAACCTCAAGTGGAAGGACCAAATTACTGTCATATGTCATCGTGAAAGAACAACAGAGAAACACTTTCCAGTCATAGCTGAGGTGCCCTTGTAACCCATATCTTTAGATGTTTCCCACCCTGCATCTGCTACCAATAATGCATCTACAGTGACTTTAAGTTCAGTACTACACTGATACTTCTTCATGTTTGTCTTTGTCCTATGTGATATAAATGTGACCAAACAAACATAGTTTGAATGTGTCCACTGCTTCTTAAATGGCGGCTGTTTAATCCATTCACGTCTTGGGCTGAAATACGTAGCTTGTTGTATAATTCAGTTTATCGTTTGGCAGAGTCCCACAATATGAAGTCAATGTTTGTTTTCAGTCCAGCTGGCTCACTGGTTTGGCTTACCTGTCTGATGTAACTCACTGTAACCACCATATGGCACTCAGTTATGTGTGTGTGTGAGTGACGTAATGAATTTTTACCTATGCCAAAACCAAATGTGTGCGGATGACTAAATATGACTCATAACTAAGCAAGCGGCATCTTGGTCTTAATTTCTTGGTCTTTTTTAGCAGTTATGACTACGTGGCTAAACTGACTTACCGTCTTTGTTTGAAACAAAAGAGTAAAGTCTAGATAAATGATCAGGGGAGTCAGTTCGCGTGTGAAAATATCTGTTAAAGCTGACATGAATCCATTTCTACGCTATCATCTTGGCATTTGAGGTAAAGAGGCAGCCTTGTCCATGGAGAGAAGGTAAGCTGCAATGTTTTGTCAAGCAGCAAATTTGTTGAAATCTCAGGGTTAGTGCTGCGTGACTCAGCTGCGCCCTGAGGATGAAAGTAAGAGGGCCAGTACAACCATGCAGATTTTATCTTCTATCTCCAGCAGCTTTGGAAAGAAACTACTCTGAAACTAAGTACGTACTCTTTCATTATAGGTCTTCTTTTCATGTTTCATCTCATTAGGTGACCAAAGGTGAGACCACGCTGGTGGAATGAGCCGAGTCTTTTGATGATGTACTACTTTGAATTATTTGTATTCAATTTAATAATTTCAACAGTTCCGAAGTCAGTGTAAACCATCAATAATTCTAAATGTTATCAATTTTACTATTACTATTTTACGATTTACTTATTGTCAGCTATAGTGGTTATTTGCACAAAAAAAACGCACAATTCAAATGATAGAAAATGCAGAATGAAGAAATAAATGTATTTTTATTTAAATATTTGCTTGTAATAAAAAAAATATCTAGATTAACAGTTTAGAATATTAATGTATTATAAGCAGCTTAGAGCTAGTGTTAGGAAATTAAACATAATTTGTTAATTCCCTCCCTAATATGTATTTTATATTGCTGTGAAAATATCTCCTTCAAACAAATGTATTTATTGATATTGCTAACTTTATAATTTCCTTCGCCCAATACTAGGGTTTTACTGAATAAAGCTTGAACGCATCATAATGTAACTCAATGCAACCTCCGTTAACGTTAACGCCTTGGTCCCTAGTACGTACTGGACCTGCAGTTCTGTAGAAGAACAAGTATCCTCACGTTTTCTGAATTTTGGCATCGACTCGGAACAGAAGCTTCAGTTTTTGTGACATCCTTACACTGCAAATCAGTAGAAACTTGTTCAGGGTCTTGTTTTTGCTCAAGGACCTTGTCCTCCCTGAAAAAGATTTTGTTTTACACATGAAAGAGTTCAACTTAAACTCGCAAATTCTGGGTGTTATGTCTTGGAAACCAATGAACAGACTCTGCATTTGCATTATTTACCAGCCCATTAGTTTGAAACCTCACATGTCGAAGCACATCACAACTGTGGAAAGTGATGGATGAATTTGCTGCTCTCTTCCACCACTTAAGTAATGCTTTTGTTTTTTCTTTTTCTTTAAACGTCCAAAAATAGATGCTAATCTATTAAAAAAATTAGTTTTTTGTGGCAGTTATTTTTATGCTGCCTTTGTGAAAGAACATTTGACTTTTCATTTGTAACTGTTCCCGTTTATTCCTCACCCTCAGCTCAAATATCACATTTGTAAATGTGCAAATACTCCTGTCTGCTGTGTGTGTTGCAGTAAGATTGCAAGCGCATGTCTGTTTGCCTACATACACACACACCCCTCGCTCCCCCCTGAATCAAATGTCACATCTGCCTTTTTAAATGGCACTGAGTTCACTTAACACAGAGACACTGCTGGGTCCCACTTCTACTTAAACACAATTGTTGCTGTGTGTCGGGAGGAAAAGCACACACACGCTTAAATGTACTGACATGCACAAATACGACAGAAGCCACTGATAGCCTCAATTTTTCTTTTTTTTCCCTTTTCTCTATTTTCTTGACACGTAGACGCACACACGCACACACGCACACACACAACGTTGCTCGGCATATCTCTCTGTGTTAAAGCTTAGGTCCACTTGGTCTAAAGTGAGTCTTTCTCGGCAGCTGCTCAGGTCTCCATCAAAATCAATACAGAGAATTGGTCTACTGAATCCTCAGGGAAAGTTACAATATGGGAGTGTGTCTAGGTGTGTGTGTGTGTGTGTGTGTGTGTCTCAGAAGACATGGTATTGAGTCCAGGAGGCAGGAGGGAAGAGAGTAAGCTTACTGGATGCCATAATGGATTCCTGTTCACACTCCCCCTCCCCCTAACTCTCTCTCCCTCTCTCTCTCTCTCTCTCCCTCATACACACTTTTTTTCTGTCTCCCCTTTCTCGCCCTACAACTCTTGAGACAACCTCACCTCCTCAGACTCCAGTCTTAAGACCTTAAGCTGTCTAATCTCCTCCTCTCCTCACTCTCATCTCCTCCTCTTCCCCTGTCCCTGTCCTCCTCACTCTCCTCCCTGTACTCCCTCCTCATGTTCTTTTCTTCTTGTTTGACCTCCTGCAGATGTCAAATGCAAAGCACCAGTATGGCTTTATCCTGTGTTGAGAGAGGTATATCCTCCTTAGAGGCTTGATAGACAATTCAAGTAAATCACGAGTGGTTAATTTATTAAGCACTACCATAGTGGATCCCCGGACAAAGACTGAAGTATTCCATTAAGGGCCTCTTTTAACCCTGTAATTTATCATTCCATACGAGCCTTGAAAAATCATTTTTTTTGGGATGTTTTCATCGAGCTATTTTCAAACTGAGCTGTCTGACAACTAGATTTCCTCTTCATTCTACATTTGACCCACTACGACATGCTCAAATGAGCAAGAATTTGATGTAGAAACTGCAACATTGTCCATTTTTGTATACCTTAGAAACAATCAATCTACCCAATAAGCAACAAACCTTTATCACAATAGGGTATCTGTCGAGTCAATGTAACTGCTGAATCTTTTATATTATATATATATTTTAGAAAATTCTTAACGTTCAAAGGAAATGTTTAGATTTTTTAATTAACATATGCTCTCGGTTAGATATCGATTATGTGAGCCTATTCACTTGCAAAAAGCCAATATCAACTTAATTATTTTTGCTAAAGAGGTTATGCCTTCACATAACCTTTGTTAATTTTTATGTCTGTCAGTATGCTGTCTCAAAGAAATATGGATTTCCAAACAGTCTGCCGGACAGACACTCTTTGGGCCAAGTGATTAGATTTTAATGGTGATATGGATTTGGGGTTTTTACCATCATCCACTGTTAGAAATTTAAAATTTCTTCAATACACCATCTTGGAGAACTGTTCACTGTTTTGTTTACTGAGGTTTGTGTTTCTAATTTCACACTAATTAAATAGACTACATGAGGAAGAGCATCTGTGTCAACCATTGGGAATTTAAAGCTGGCAACATTTGAGCTCGGAAGCTTCCATCGGACACGGTGCAATGGACAGTGCAACAGCTTTATGGATTTCACAGCGAGCACGTTCACAGTGGCTGCAGTGGAATTTGTGGGTAATGCGCTGACTTTCTTCCAGGTTTGCTTTCCAGAAAGTGTGCGTGTTGGTCTCAATACGTCAAGACTTACGGGAAGAGAGCTTAAGATATAGCTTCCCAGAAGCAAGTTCAGATGTCTTAATGTGGCGCCTGAAGTTTATGTGGTGAGGTGTAAATGGTGGATGGGCCATTTGTGGGCAGTAAATGTACAGTTCCTCTCTGCAGTAGGTGTTGTAAATTTGTCATTATCATTCTCTGTCTCTTCCGCTGCTCATTCTCCCACTATCTGTACACTTCTCTCTTTTTAAACACACCCAAAGGATGCTATCCACCCATTAAAAGGCCTGAGTACCAATTAGCTTCACTGATGTTTTAATGAACATACCATGTTTCACATGCTGGACCTCGAGCACTCACCTCGTGTTCTGGCACTGGGTATCTATGGGTGGGTAGGGGTGCTGAAAGGAGAGGGTGGCATCATGTTGTTTTACACTGACTCCCCTTCAAAACACCATCACACTGGCCAAACACACACTTCCTTCTGAGGTCTGCGTTGAAAGCCATTGGCCCTGCAATCCTGACCTGAACTGCCATGTTGCCCTGGCGACCCAGCTCCAGATGTCTGTCTCTGTTGGAGTCCACAGTAACCAGCCGTCATAGCTGGCAAAAAACATGGCCAGTGCTAATCACTGACAAGATGGTAGCTGTGGGGTAGCTAGACTGTCAGCAGGGTGGGCTGAGAGGTCTATGAACTATTAGAGTCTTCATTTGCAGATGCAACTAGTTGGCTAACATGGGATGAGCCATCTTTGAGTTCTTGTATGGATGTTAACAAATCTTTTTCTTTTTTTTTTTCACAACAAGGGCGCTCATTTCGACTTTTGCATTTAAAATGTACTCTGAAACTTACAGTGCATAAATAATAATGAAATTAAAGAATAAAACTTATCTGAAATTCTGTGACACTATATTTTTTTCTGCCTCTAAGCAAGTTACATGACTCATGATTGCCATGATTCTTGAAATAGCTGTCATAACTGTCTCGAGCCGTGGTTATCTTGAACTACATTTGAACCAGTCTGTCTACGGAGTCTGTAATTGCAAATAGCTTGATCAGATCAGCAGCATTTCTATTAAAACTCTTATATTACTTAATTGTTTTGTATTGCCAGATTCCTTACCAGCAGTATGTATACATGTGTTTATTTTTCAAAAGTGGATGAACTCTGAAATCCTCTGCTCAGATTCATGAATACTGTGTATCATCCCCACAAATGGAGGTGGGAAAAAAAACAGAGAGGAATGTGCTGTTGTTGTCCAATATTCTCAATCAGTTTGTGGCCAATCACTTTTTGGGCAACCAAGTCACGTCCTTCTGAAAATTGCATGTCATGTGTTTCAACTCTCTGACTGTTAAACTGTTTCCTCGCGTGCCTTTTAAAAGTGTCAAAAGGAGCCATTAAAAATGAAATAAAATTCCTCAGATGCTGCCCAAATTTACTGCTGTGTGCAGTAAAACGTTGCTCTTGTAAAATGACGACACCTGTGCACAGATAGGAAAACATGTGTGCATACTTTATTGTTACCCAATTTGCTAATGGGGATTAGGAAGGTTGATTTATTCAGCACTGACACCATTCAGCATAAGGAATATGTAATAAATGTGATTCTTTTTTATTACCTAACAGGTAATTTATGAGACATATTTTGTTTTCTCTTGCACTCCTCTGCAAGGAGGTCAAAGGTCATGGTGAGCTAGAGCAGCACCCAGGAGCTGGAACTGACTCGGTGTTTTGCTCAGGCATCGTTTATCATGGTGGATGCTTGCCAGAATACGAGCTTGCATCTTAATCCTCTTGAACCAGCATGATGCACATGCTCACAGGCACATCAAGTCAAAAAAAAAAATGAAACTAATCCAGATAACTTTATTTAGGTTTGGTGAAAGGAGCCGCTGACAGGGTGATCCAACCCTAACCTGTAGTTTAAGTGCAAATACTGTTTTAAGAGCATAGGTTGCACACTGAGATGAGCACTGATATCCTTTGTGCTAGCTGTGACAGTTAAAGCATCAGCAAAAAGCAAAGACACACACACACAAACATATTCACACACTATGAGGCAGCTCGAGGCCTTTCTGTGGTTTTGACATGGGCCTTTGTGATGTGTAACAGTATGGAGTCTTGCTGGGTGGGAGGATAGAAATGTGTTCTTATACGCCTCTGTAAGACTGTAATCTATGACTCACACTGCATGTGTGCACGCGTGTGTCGTGAGATAAGGAATAGAGCAGCAGCTTGTGTTAGGTAAACTTACCTCTTATCATTTATGTGTGTTTCTAAATGCTCACACAAAGATGTGGTGCAATTACAACAGTAATTAAACAGAAACTCTTCTAGTATCTGATGGTGTCATGTTGTTTATAGCACAGTCATTTCTGCAAACACTGGACTTCTATATTCATTAAAGTCACATGTCACCTTAATTGGCAGAATTATGTATTTTGCTACTGACATCACTACAATTGTGTCCATTAAGTACAATACTAATGTGTGCTGCTGAATGTTTTCATCACGCATACATAAAGGGTCAGAAATCTGCTCTGGTTTTATCTTGCCGGCGATAAAGAAACCCTGTGAACAAAGAGTCTTGACCTCCACCTCCATATAAACAGACAAAAGAGACAAAGAGATGAAGTAAGAGAATAGGGTGGGATGCAGAAAGGGAGGATGTATAATGGTTTACTGCAGCAATATATTATCGGTTGGCTTCTTTCCTCAGTAAAATCTTAAGGCAAATAAGGAAAGGGAGCAACAAGATGGTGAGAGACAAAGGGGATGGTTAATCAAATGGATAAGGTTGTGATGAAGTGAAGTGAAATAGCTCTCACATCATCTAAAATGGAAAAGAAAGGAATGCAATAGATTGATGAAAGGATGGAAAATGCAAAAGAAACGTTACAATTTGGGGACTAATTACAACAAAAGCACATATTGTGTTGTTTAGTTCTACAGTATAAGACCAGTCAGTTACGGAATAACACTGGTTAAAACTTTCCCAATTCATTTTATTTTTTTATTCACTTTATTAGTATGTTTCATAATTTATAGTATTCATTTTTCTCTATCTGGAGGTTATTTTGCGAGTAAACTGCACAGTCAATATGTGACGACTAAAAATAGGTTTTCTCAGTATTTTTTTAAAAACATTTGATCAAAATCGCTCTATTTTAAATGTAACGTTAATATAGCAATGTTTCCACCTGCGTGTTGAAGAACGCAGATGAAGGTATCAACAGGTGAAGTGCTGATGAAGGACGGGTGTTAAAACTATCATTCTTACATTCAGATTCTGAAAGTGAATGCAGTCATCTCTCAACCGAACTCCATTCTCGCGTCTCAAGTTGCTCATCGGACTGTAAACAATGACTGCTGCAGGAAAGAAGAAGTCTTGGCCCGGATATCCGCTGGCTACACCGGAAAGCCCAGAAATATTGGCCGCTGCCCCCCAATGCTAAATCGTTGTCAGACTGATAGCCGATGGGTTCCGGGATTGTGCAAAGTATGACCTTGAGGAATGATTGTAAATAGAACGTAATACAGGAAACAAGGGGAAAAAATGATAAAGTAGAAAGGAATTGCTGCAATAGGTCGGAGGCATGCAGAAGCTTCAGAGTGTGACTTGAATAGTAACAATCCCAGAGACAGAGTGGAGGGACATAGGGATGAGGGGAGTTTCACTCTGGCCCTTAGTCACAACAGACAGAGGCAGAGAAAGAGAAGAAGGTGTGGTGGAGAAAACACTTCAATAGAAATATTATCTCACGACTGTGGTCTCTCTTCTTGCACATTATGAGCTTTATTTTCATATGATGAGGTACTGAATCTACAGCAGTAAATAGTATCTGACTAACTGCACTTTCTCTAGCTGGCGAGAATATAACAGTATCACTTCAGTGTGTTTATCATGCACGATAACTTCATTTCCAGTAGTTTTTAGACTTAAATGCTATACTATCCCGGCTGAAGTGAGCTGACATTGTGCACGTTCAGAAATTAAATGAATTCCACCCAACATAATACAATGCATATGCATCATGGGCAGTGAAGCGGCGGCCATTAATTTGAAAAGAAACATTCCCTATGGGGGGAGACAGCAACGGATAGAGAGACAAAGACGTACACGCACAGAAAGAGAGAGAGAGAGAGAATCCCATCTGTAACCTTCCCTCTATCGTTCTTTTTTTTTCCTTTTCATTGTCAATAAATTCTATTAAAATCCTACTGTCTGATCTGCGGATTCCACTTCTTCTATAGAGGCTCCTCTCGCTTTCACACCAAAGGCACAACCGACAATTAATTGTAAAAGTGAGATTGGTGGCTCTCAAATAGTTATTTCATTTAACTAAATTCTCATTTAATGAACTCATAATCAGCAGTTTCCCTCCCTGCCGATGTCATTTTGGCAATCCATCAGCACAGCCTCCCTTGTATATGACCACTGACAACTTGGTGTGACATTTTTAGACGTTTAATTGGGCTTCCCGTGGAATTCTTGTTGAATTGAATCTGTTAAAGGCTCTAAATAGCCATGTACAGTATATATTAGATGAAGCTGTTGGTGGAGCTGTCTGGGGTGTTGAGTAATTACACTCACCCAGTAATGTTTACTGTAGGAGGGTAATTTTTATCAGTGACATGCTGAGGTTTGACTCTGTAGCAACAACAAAATGTCTCGTTTAATCAATGTCATATTTTTTTTTTCATTGCGTTCATGTAACGCAAACCCTGTACATACATTGTGGTGATGCTTTTATTTAGAGCTACTTTAGAAGGAATATAAAGACTACTGTGAT
This sequence comes from Bovichtus variegatus, assembly GCA_943593645.1. Taxonomy (NCBI): domain Eukaryota; kingdom Metazoa; phylum Chordata; class Actinopteri; order Perciformes; family Bovichtidae; genus Bovichtus; species Bovichtus variegatus. The sequence goes on along the minus strand of CALSCE010010678.1, from coordinate 671,259 downwards.
GCCTTCCTTCCTACCTCATCCATACATGTAGAAGACAAAAGTCATCTTTCTTATATCCATTCAGCTGGCCTGTGAAGAAGACACAAAAAGCAGATTTCCATAGTCTCTACAGTTCAGTGGACTGAAGGTGTTTTCCCATTTTCTCATGCAGATGAGGAATTTGACACATCTGAACATTTCTGACAGGTGTGTGTGTGTGTGTGTGTGCGCGCGTGTGTGTGTGTGCGTTTGTGTCTGTGTGTGTGTGTGTGTGTGTGTGTGTGTGTGTTTGTGTGTATGACGGAGCTCCATCTGTGTGTGGACACACATCATTCACCATGCCACCAACTGAAGCAGAACATGGAGGAAATTTTAATCAAGGCTCTCAGCGAGCCCGGTGGGCTGGTAGAGGTGAGTCTCTGTGTGTGTGTGTGTGTGTGTGTGTGTGTGTGTGTGTGTGTGTGTGT